>MU399810.1:467523-573185 GCA_022578945.1 Hypoxylon fuscum | reverse complement strand
TAAAAAAATATTATAAATTTAAATATAAATATAATATTAATTAAATATATTTATATTAAATTAATAAATTTATATATATTAATAAAAAAAAATAACTAATATACCTTTTTAATAAATAAAATAAACATATATAATTTAACTTTTTAAAATATAAACCGTAAATAATTTTTTTAATATTTATATAATATTAATTTTATAATTAAATTTTTTTTTATAATAATTAATAATAATTAATACTTTAAGTCTACCTTTCTTACCTAATTAAACCAATCACATAATTTATAAGTAATTTTTATCTAATTAATTAAAATAACCTAAACTTTAAAAACAACCTATTTAAAAACCCCTCCTAAAGTCGGGCAAATCAAACATCCACGAAGGATAATTCCCTTTTTTCTTTTATCCCTCTCCGTCCAAGTCGAGTTATGAAAAATTCGGTCTTTTTATTTTCAACAAGCACCTTGGCCAATAATCTACCGATTTAAATTAGACGGTCACATTTGCTTGTGATCGCATCGAAAAAATAACCCCCGGTCGCTACATTATCGTAAAAGGCAAGCAGCCTAAGCGGGGTAGATTTTCTTCATCTAATCCATCCATCTATTCATCTATTCATCTATCCATTCCTTATTTCATCACCATCCTTATCACCATCACCATCACCATCACCATCAAATAAAAAAAAGGATAAAAAAACGTCAAGATGGTTTCGGCATCCAAAGAGAAGCGTCTCGCCAAGAAGGCTGCCGACGGTAAGGGTGAGAAGAAGACTCTCGTGTCCCGATCCAAAGCTGGCTCCAAGGCTACATCCAAGAATGCGAGCGCTACTGGTTCCGTAGCTGGCGATGACCCTCCCGACCCCGATGATGTTCCCGCAACCGACGACACCAAGATGGAAACGGTCAAGGCCTTGTCGGATCAAAAGGACAAGCACGGTTTATCTGACCGCATCACCACCGGTGTCTTGGCCTCTGTAACTACCAGCAGAGATGTCAAGATTATCAGTGCCAGCTTAACCTTCCACGGTCGTGTTCTACTCAACGAGACTTCCCTCGAATTATCCTTCGGTCGTCGTTATGGATTGTTGGGTGAGAACGGTTGCGGAAAGAGTACTCTTCTAAAAGCTATTGCCGCCCGAGAGTATCCTATCCCCGACCACGTCGACATCTACCTCCTCAACGAAGGTGCTCCTCCTTCCGAGCTGGGTGCTCTGGAATGGGTTCTCAAGGAAGCTGAGAAGGAGATGGACCGTCTAGATCGGAAAGCCGAGCAGCTACTCGAGGACGAAGGTCCCGACAGTCCCGTGTTGATGGATATCTACGAGCACATGGACAAGATGGACCCCTCCACTTTCGCTACCCGTGCCTCTCTCATCCTGACCGGTCTCGGTTTCAACAAGGTGACCATCCACAAGAAGACTAAGGATATGTCTGGTGGTTGGCGTATGCGTGTTGCTCTTGCTAAGGCTCTCTTCGTCAAGCCCACCCTGCTACTTCTTGATGACCCTACTGCGCATTTGGATCTCGAGGCCTGTGTGTGGCTCGAAGAGTATCTGAAGAAGTGGGAGCGAACCCTGATCTTGGTTTCTCACTCGCAGGATTTCTTGAACGGTGTCTGCACCACCATGCTCGATATGCGAAAGCAGCAGCTCATGTACTACGGCGGTAACTTTGACTCGTACGTAAAGACCCGCAAGGAACAGGAGACCAACCAGATGACGGCCTACAAGAAGCAGCAAGAAGAGATCAAGCACATCAAGGAGTTCATTGCCAGCGCAGGTACCTACGCCAACTTGGTGAGACAGGCCAAGTCCCGACAGAAGATCCTCGACAAGATGATTGCCGACGGTCTCATCGAGGAAGTCAAGGAGGAGAGGGAGTTCAAGTTCAGATTCACCGACGTCGACAAGCTACCTCCTCCCGTCCTGTCCTTTGATGATGTTACCTTCTCCTACTCGGGCGAGGCCAAGGATGATCTCTACCGCAACATCGATCTCGGTTTCGACATGGACTCCCGTACCGCCCTTGTCGGTCCCAACGGTGTCGGAAAGAGTACTCTTCTACGCCTGATGACGGGCAAGATCTCCCCAACTTCCGGTTCTGTCCGTCGCCACACACATCTGAAGCTCGGATTGTACTCTCAACACAGCGCTGAGCAACTCGACCTAACCAAGAGTGCTCTGGACTTCGTCCGTGACAAATACCGAGAGAAGTCACAAGACTACCAATACTGGCGACAGTCCCTTGGCCGATACGGAGTGTCTGGCCCCGTCCAGACCGCCCTGATGGGTACCCTATCCGAAGGTCAGAAGAGTCGAATCGTCTTTGCCCTGCTTGCCATCGACTCCCCCAACTTGCTTCTTCTCGACGAGCCCACAAACGGTCTGGATATCCCGACGATCGATGCCTTGGCAGATGCCATCGAGAACTTCACCGGCGGTGTCATTGTGGTTTCCCACGACTTCCGGTAAGATCTAGTCTCGCAAACAGAATATAGAATCCAATGCTAACATGTATCACAGATTGCTCGACAGAATTGCCAAGCAAATCCTGGTGTGCGAGAACCGATCGATCAAGGCCTGGGACGGCTCGATAGGAGAGTACAAGAACTACCTGCGAAAGAAGATGTTTGCCTCCGGCGCCGTCTAAACCCCTTCTTTCACATCATACTACACTCTTGAATTCGGTCCACCGTGCGGACATATCCACCAACGGAGGATTCTCCGTTCGTGCTGTCGTGCAAATCGGAAGCCAAGGATTACGCAAACATGTGCAGGATCGCGGCCCCGGATTTCTATGGATTGGGCAACGAGGCATCAGGGCGTGGCCTTTGGTTGGTTCCGATAAATAAAAGCTTGCCTTTGCGTTAGGGAGACCTAGGTACTTAGGGAGGGAGGGCTTTGCGAACCTGCGACGAAATGACGATTGCAGGCACGTGATGAGCTCCTAGGAACAGGCCCCCCAGGGATAGACTAGATGAATTACACCTTTTTCTCTACTATTCTCTACTATGATTCTGTGAGATGCGAGTTTCTGGTGAATTTGTGGTGAATCTTGTTGGAGCTGTGTGGATGGTGTTTGTGGTGTTTGAGGTGACAACCACATCGTCATTATCGCCATCACCACCACCGTCGCCGGTCCTCTATTTGCCGTGTTTAAATCTAGGAAATTTGCCTCACAACCATCTGCCCATTAAACCACCTTGGCTAACCTAAGGCAGCTACAAGCTATGCAAAATTTTCCATGCTTGCTCCACTACCGAGTCCAAACTGAGCTATTAATGGCCAATACGCCACGGTTGACTCAACTAAATGGATCAGTGCCACCCATATCCAGGGCTTCCTGGCCTAATGGTAAGGCGTCTGACTACGAGTCGAGCAATACTAATCAAACAATACTTGCTTGCTTACTTGCTTGCTTGCTCCGGGACATCAGGAGATTGTCGGTTCGACCCCGGCGGAAGTCATTTCTGTCTCAACTTTTTTGTCTCTGTAATTCTTTTGATTAGGTAGTGAGTGGATGGTAGGTGCTTGGACGGGGCTACTCGGGAGACTAGGCCATGTCGGCGGGTCGTGGATGTGTGCCTAACCATCGAACAGGACAGACAATTTTACTATGGAAAGAATTGGGGTTGGGTGGGCATTGGGTAGAACGTCTATCCATAGCTTTCGGCAGTAGAGATCGTCTTATCCACCATACAATTATCACTAGCTAGTTTGCGTAGAGGGAGGGTTCTGCTCCCAAGCTCAGTTACGAAAGTCATCTCTTCTCAGTTCACTCGCGCTGCGTATCCGTACTACTTGGTCATGGCAAAACGTTCGTTTACTCATATGGAGGCATGCCAAGTTCAGCAAAGCAAAGGTCACATCGTCATCATTCACTCAAGCACTACCAATCACTCATCGGTCACCTTCCACGCTGCCAGGTCAAGTCAAGTCAACTTAACTCAATATCAATATCAACGCCACGACGACGGATCATGCATGTAAATTTCCACGACTCGACTGAGTAACTGACCATCCTTCTTCTATCGTAATCCTACAACGATACGACCCGGGGGGTGTCCTGCCTAACTTTGCGCGCGTGCTTTATGACGAGAAAAAAAAGAACTTGTGATGGTGAAGAATAATTAAAGCAAATCCGGGGGTTTTGCAAAGTCTAGTCGCCTATTGCAACAACAGTTTTTTTGGGCCGACTCCCCCCTTTCGCACGATTTCTCTCCCCTACAAAATGCACGATTGTCGGGTGGCTCTAATGGATGCGTTATGTTTTCGTCCCCCCTCGGAGCCTATCCCTGCGAATAGTCCATACCAATGTAACGCCGCAATACCCTTCTTTTTGTACAAGGCCTCCTTTGTCAACTTCTGTTGCGAGAAGCGCTCTTTCACGTTCTGATAGTAGTAGTATGTTGATTAAGAACACGGGCCATATTGGGTGTTCAGATATCGATCTCGCCGTCGGCAATGGCGAGCCGTTGCTTCGTCGTCTTAGCTTTCTTGCTGCCCCCCTTTCGCTTCTTTGCGGCCTTTCCGTCTTCTGCGACGACTGGAGTGACAGTACCAGTGGCAGTACCAGTGGCGGTGCCTGGAGGCTTGTTGCCATCGTCAAAATGACCCTCACCTGTAATGCAGTTAGTACGTCTAATTTAGTGACGTCAAATAGTAATTCAGGTTGACTCACCCTCGTGATACATCTCATCCAAACTGACCGCCTCCCGCTTTCTCTTGTTGCCACCCCGTTTCTTGGTTTGCTTGTCCAGTTCGCCGCTCTCCAGTAGCTCCTTCTCGCGCTGTTCGATGAGCTCAGCTTGTTCGTCGTCGGCAAGCCACATGGCAATGTCGCGGTTACGGTTCTCGGGCGGACGACGGCCACTAAAGTCCACACCCCGGGCGCCTCCTCCTTGAATGACAACGCGCTGCACTTCTTCCTTCTGCATGGCACGCTTCCGAATACGCTCTTCGATTGTGCCGCGCGTGATGAGGCGGTAGACAGTAACTTGCTTAGTCTGACCGAGACGGTGAGCACGATCCATAGCTTGGGAGTCGATGGTGGGATTCCAGTCGCTGTCGTAGAAGATAACCGTATCTGCAGCCGTAAGGTTGATACCAAGACCACCGGCACGAGTCGAAAGCAGAAAGATGAAGATATCGGAGCGCGTTTGGAAGTCTGCGACTGTGTCACGACGATCTTCCAACTTCGTAGACCCATCAAGTCGACAGTACTTGTAGTTGCGGTAGGTGAGATATTCCTCCATAAGGTCAATCATCTTGGTCATCTGGAAGTACAACAGTACGCGATGGCCTTCCTCCTTCAACTTGAACAAGAGTTGGTCAAGCTTGGCAAGCTTCCCACTGTCCGTGACGAAACGACGCATGCTGGGGACTGCGATGTTGGTGAACCGTCGTTTCTCGTTGTCTGGCGGAGGAAGCATCGCCAAAGATGGGTGACGCTCGATTGGGACTTTCTGCAACACTAGAGCCTTCTCTTCCATAGCAGTAGGTCCGTACAAGGCCTTTCGCATCGACGCGTTGAATAGTGTATCTTCACGCTCGGCGACGGGGGCTCGGGTACCCTCGAATGTGACCTCGATCGGTGGGGCAGAAGCGCCGGGCCGAGCTGCTTGCTCCAGTCGGCCAAGACCAGAATCTCGCCACGTTCCTCGAGAGATGTTCATGAGGCTATCAAGGATACCGTCACCCGTGATCTCAGTCAACGGCTTGCGGTTGGACCTTGCCTTGATCTGGAACAATGCATGAACAGGGGTGTAGTTCTCTTCACCCGGCTCATCGTATATCACGTTCATTGGGCCGAGTCGATCCTGTTTTCGGACCAGGTCTTTAGCGCGTGAGAAAATATCTTGGTGGCTTGCTTTGTAGACTTCTTCGGGGCTAGTATCCGCAAATCGAAGGAAGGAGAACGCATCGTTGCCCGAAGTGCTCTCACGTATGTTCTCCGGTGTCCAGATGTTCATAAGGTGGTTCAGGTATCTGTTCCTGAAGCCAGCTTGGACATTGTCCTTTCCGGCCTTGTTGAGTCTACCACCTTCAGTCCACACGAGGCGCGGCAACTGATAGTCGATAAGATTTCGGGTAGAGTAACCAACTGCAACATTATTCCCCTCACGGACAAACGAAGCAGTCTCGGCGAAGTAGCCGGAGAAAAAGGGGCTCGATGTGTCTGCACGCTCAAACAGGTCGGGATGGTTGCACACTTTTCGGAACTGCATGACGAGGTTCATCAGGGTTCCCGAGTCCTGGTCATCACCAAGCGTCGCCTTCTCAATGAGATCCATAATACTAATCTGGTTCCTCAAGTTTCTATACATGGCGCGCTGTCGGTAGGTGAGTTCACAGAATACGTCGAGTTCAATCTTGTCGCCGAGCTCCTTCTGCACATGCTTCTTCACACGACGCAACATGAATGGTTTGAGGATCAAATGCAGCCGCCTAAGCTGATCTTCGTTAAGAGTCGTGTTGCTTTGAGCGTGAGATTCGATGTCCTTAGAGAACCATTCGCTGAATTCGTCGTGAGAGTCGAACAAGGAAGGCATAATGAAATGCAGAAGGGCCCAAAGTTCTTGCATGTTATTCTGAATAGGAGTACCGGTGAGAAGCAGTCGGTTACGGCAGTGGAAGCCCAGCAGACACTTCCATCGGGAACTAGAAGCACTTTTGATAGCTTGTGCTTCGTCGAGGATCATGTATTGCCAACGCATCTTCTGGAAATATGCCACATCGGATACGACCAATTGGTAGGAGGTAATTAGGACGTGGAAAGGCGCATCTTTTCGGTAAGTGTTGTGCTTGCGGTCCCAGAATTTACGAAGCACCTTTCGATCGCCAGCCGTACCCCAGTAAGGCAGGACCTTGAATTCCGGTACGAACTTGGCAATCTCCTGCTGCCAGTTGTGTAGAGTAGAGGCCGGCGCGACTACAAGGTACGGGCCCCAGATATCGTGCACTTCGGCGAGGTAGGCCATGACAGAGATAGACTGGACAGTCTTGCCTAGACCCATTTCGTCGGCTAAAATACCGTTGATGCCCTGCTCGTAAAGGTTGGCAAGCCAGTTCAGACCCTTCAACTGGTATTCCTTGAGCTGGCAGTTCAGCAGCTTGGGTTGCTCGACCGTCACATCGCCAAGGCCGGTGGGGTTCTGGAAGTTCATCTCCCCATCTTCGTCCATATCGTCGTCGGTCTTGTTGAAGCTGCGTGCTTTCGCCTGAGCTTCCGCGATGGCATTCTGAGCATTGGCCATGGCAGCTGCTTTCAGGGTCTCTTCGTCCTCGGCGTCGAAATCTAACTGGTTGAAGTCGGTTACCCTCGCGCCCACAGGACCAGACGGTTCCGTAACGTCGGCATTGTTTGACTTGGACGCGATGTGACCATCCGGTGCAATATCCGGGTTGTCGGTGCTACGCTCCACCTCGTCCGTCTTGATCTTCTTGCCGATGAAATGAGAGTACAGTTCGGTCTGCGAGATCAAGAAGTTGAGCTTCCTCTTTTGACGGGCGGCTTCACGATCAGCTTCCTCTTTGCGGGCGTTCTCGAGCTCCTGCTTTTCAGCTGCTTTGCGGAGATCACGTTCCTCGCGCTCGTTGCGCTTCCAGAAGCCCATCATGTCACGCATGCAACGCTTCGCACGAGCCTGAAGGTCTTTCGTGCCTTTGTTGGTGCGAAGCTGCCAACGCTTAGCTTCTTTAGAGGCCAGTATAGCCGTCTTCTTGAGGTTGGAGGCCTTGGTGGCGTAGGAATCGCCAGCCAGCTTGAATGTCTTGGGAACATCCTTGCGGGCAAGGTCGCGCCAGATCTGATCGTAGATTTGGTTGTAGCCCTTCGATTGAAACTTGACCTCGAGAGGGTTGGCCGGAGGTTCTTCGATGAACCTTTCCTTCTCTCTGGCCTCCTTTCCAGGAGTGTCCCGACCTTCTCTTTCCTTGTCCTTTGGTTCTTTGGACGAGGACTTGCTCAACTTGATGCGAATCTTGGTCTCCTCCTTCGAGGGAAGCTCCTCGCCCGCATCCAGAGCAGCTTGGGCAGCGATGGCCGACTCCTTCTCCGCCTGCTTCTGCTCCTTAGACTTCTTAGGACGGTTGCCACTGCGGTTTTTGCTCTTAGCTTTGTTGCCGTTCTCCAAGTCCGTGGCCTGGAATGTCGACATAGTGCCTCCTTCCAGGTTGAGCTCGAGCGGTGCCAAGTTGCGCGCTGGACCCTTAATACCCTTTTGCAAGATCAGCTTGGTCTGCTGGGCCTTCTTGTTGGCCCGATCGGCATCTCGTAGCCATTTTTGTCGCTCGGCCTCGTCTTCAGCTGCCAACGCCTTTGCTAATGCAGCTTCCTTCTGTTCGATAGTTACCTGCATAGACTTCTCTCTGCGGCGCTTTCGCTGCATGTCCTTCTTGCGCTCCTTCTCGGCGAATATCTCGCGCTCTCGGACTTCTTGCAAGGCATCATCGTAGTGTAGCGTATCGAAACGACGTTTGCCGTAGTTAGCGTGCTCACGTAGCTTGCTCGATACGGTGGTAGAGAGCTCCCCTCGTCGGACAACGTTGTCTTCGTATTCGGACTTTACCATATCCATTCTGCGCCTCTTCAAACGCCTGTGGAAGAGATCCTCAGCCACCTCACGGTCCTCCGAGTCGAGACTTGCCGTCTCGTCGTCGAATTGATCAAGGATGCTCTGGATCTTCTTCTCTTTCTCGGCTGACAGAGCTTTCGGCTTGACTTGGCCATTGGCTTGTCTCTTGGGTGCTCTGGTGGGAGTGTCCTTAGCATGGTTGGCCGAAGACCGACGCGACTCCTTTCGAGAGCTACCCTCGGACTCTTTTAAGGTGGACTCGCGTCCCTTGCTCTTGCGAGACGGCTTCTCCTTATGTTCCGTCATGATGGGCGCTTTGGGCTTCGGAAGCGGCTCGGCGCTGGAGAGAATGTTGGAGAAGGACATTAATTCAGCTGCACGACTAGGGGTCTAAGATAGGATCAAGGTTAGCAATTGTCGTAGAATTTCTTGATAGATATTGATAAATGATGATTCGGTTCGGATGGGTCAAGGTGATTCAAGACGCGTCGACGGTGATACGTACATTTGATGAAGCAGTTGGCTCCGGATTTAGAATAGATGGGAGTGAGGGTGCGGGTGTAGGAGTATGGCGATTGGTAGATGTAATTGAATCGAGTGCAGCACGGTTGTGACGCGAGGGGGGAGAGCCCAGATGAAGGGCTTTGTTAGAAGGGCTGCTCGGTCGGTCTTCGTTTTTGGGGTGAGAGTGGGAATGGGAGTGAGAGTGAGAGTGAGAATGCGAATGCGGGCTTCGTGGATATTTTGCATTCACTGGTGAGGGAGAACCGTAACCATTATAATATTGGTTATTATTGGATTCCGTCTTGATAGATTGCGGGTAATCATATGGGTCAGGTCGTTGCTGATGGAGAAGAAGATGGTTAGTTCGGTTGAAAAGAGAGACAAGAAGTTGTAAAGAGGGTAAGGAAATGGAAGAAGAAAAAAAGTTGATGGTCCCAAATTTGCAAAATTGGTAGGGTAATCAAAATCAATCAATCAAGAAAAAAATTGATGATGGTCCTTGTTTCGGTTTTTTGGTTTTTTGGTTTTTGGGGTGACGACCGAACCAAAGACGATTGAAATGTTCGCGCGCACTGCCACTAAGCAAACTTCTGTAATAATAAATGCAGGAAGGCGCGAACAATATGACCAACTTTCTTCTAGATGATTTATGACTAAGGTAATGACTGTGTGTTGTTGTGGTTTTTTTAGTTTTCCTAAAAAAAGATTTTGAGGAAATACCCGACCTTGTCGCCCCAACACCTTGTAATAATATTTATTACATGTGCATATATGACTTGGACTTATTGGAAAGGTCGTGTCGTGTCGTATCGTGCTGGGTTCGAGGTGGATAATAATAATAATTTGCATTGGTATGAAAGAAAAACACCTGAAACTAAACTTACCTGCTTCGACCAGTTATCCGACGTTCTTCTCTCTCTGGTGGTGTCGGTAAGCGGATCATAAAAACTACCCGGCGCCTTCTCTCGACTAGCAGCAGTAGTAGTAGTAGTAGTAGTAGAAGGCTGGTGATAATCCGGTGGCGATAGGTGACCCGAGGTTTTGGGAGCTTGAAGCGGCGATGCACTCGCACCATTGGTCGACGACATCGCCGACGACGATGCCATTATTGAGCTCAACGCCCCCGGCGGAGGTGCCAGAGGGGGCAAAGGCGACGATGCACTATTTAATTGTCTCGATGACGACGCTAGGGATTGATGCGACGCGTAAGGATGCGCGAGAACTTCGGAAGTAGAAATGGTGGAAGGTGGTCGCGTTATCGGGGCCGTCGTCGATATCGTGGGTGGTGATGCGGGCGTCGTGAGGGAAGAGACGGAGAAGGGGTTTGGAGGTTTTGGCGATGGGGAACGAAGAAAAGAGGGAGAAGGGGTGGTGTTGGTGATTGTGGCGGCGGGCTGACGAAAATCTAGTGATTGCGTTGAGGCCGTGACAATTGTCGGAGATGTCAGGCTGCCGATACCATTGCTATTGCTGCTCCTGCTTGTTGCGCCAATGCTTGCGCCAATGCCTGCCCCATTGTGGGTACGGCTAGTATGGGTATGGGTATGGGTATGACTTTGGCTTTGACTTTGGCTAAGATGGGTACTAGTTTGGATGTGGCGGCCGTGAGCAGAGTCGATTGACTGGCCGTCATTCGCAGCTGGTGCTGGTCCAATTCCTTGTACTCCTTGGGCTCCGTGGGTATTAGAATTTGATGAATTGGTATTAGCATTGGCGTCAACCTTCGCTTCTCTGTTGCTGCTGCTGCCACCGTTGGAATTGGAATAGGAATTGGAGAAACGTGGTCCCAGCGTATCCGAAAATGTCATACCAGCCATCATCCCCGTATTATTACTAGAGCTTAATCCTCCTGATCTCGACTCTGATCCTCTTCTTCTCGTCCCCATCCCCGACCCCGACCCCGATTGCGACGTAATAGTAGAAGCCGGGCTGTTTCTTCTACTATCGTCGCAACTATCGTCGGATCGTTGGAGGACTATCGCATGAAACCCATTCGACGCCATTTTTCTTCTTCAACTCTCACTCATTCGCTCATTCGACCCGACTCGCTTCCTTTCAGCAGAGAGATCGGCACTTAGTTTCAACTGTCTTACATTCCTAACTCATCGTACCTATGTAAGTGCGACGCAGCGAAAGTGAGACGATGCGTTGATTTTATGTGATGCAATATTCGGGAGATGGAGTATTGGTCAACAAGAAACTAATATGTGAACTACCGTCCAACTGGAACCGATAGAGATATTTCTCGTCAGCGATTTGGGAGTTATGCGCGTAGTTGGTTCTGCCAGTAAGGTATTCTTATGTCCCGTCCGAACTGACTTTCCTACGTGGAAGAACAAAATCCGGGATTTCGTGACGTGAGCGTCCAGGGATTTGGGTAAGGGCTAAAGATAAGGTATGTATTTGTCTACGGTATTTCTTTGTCGCAAAGGATATGCGCAACGGTGAAGAGGCTGCTTTGATAAGATGGAAGCTTCAACAAGGGCAGCTTAAGGATTGGTTGTCAATTCCGTGGCGGTTTAGGCTTGTTGGGGCGAAACTCTAGTCTAAAATCATATTTGGCGATACATGCAAAATCTCGTGATGGGGGAACAGGTATAGGACAAGTGAGTGCAGACTGGGGGATTCAGACCAATCAGAAAAATTATCCCCGGTGCGATGCTGGAAACCCCCTAGAAATTGGGAAGGAAAGGGATAGGAAAGGGTGGATGGGAAGGAAAATAGGTGAAAAAAACAAGAAACAAAACAAAAATGAAAGGAACAGGCGGGCGAAAAGAGTGTGTGCAGGTGGACTTGAGGTGAGGGTTGAGGGTCGATGTGATGATGACTACCCTCGATCGTATGTATTGTATGTATGCATTATTGTATGTACTGTACCTGGGTAAGGATACCAGACCTTACATGATAGGGCGATAGATCATCGTACTATGTATCGCATCGGCATCGCATTAGAAATGGGGACCGTGATTAGTCCATTTTCGTTTACTACCAGTCCCATCCATGGATAGTCCCATTCTTTTCCCGTACCGTTCAACTAGTGTCCTCCTGACTTTGATGCTGTCACGGCCCTGCCACGGTCACGGCCACGGCCTGCGGCCTGCGTTCCTGCTTCTTCCACTTTTGCTGCCGCTTTTTTACCTTAGTAAGTTCAGGTAGCTCTCCGCCAAGACTCCAAGAGAAGCTGGTTAGTGACAGTGACGATCGATCCAGACGGGGGGGGCAGGCTGGGGACGGGGACAGGACTGCCACCTGCAGACCAGGACCAGAACCAAGTCCAGACCCGGTGCTCTACCAGTCACAGGGCTTCCCATATACCTCCCATACAAAATCCGAGGGGGAAATTCCTCCACACAATGTCGAGCTCAGCACCCTTGTCTCCCGCTCATCCAATTATAAACCCCTGTTCACTTGGTCTCCGCTCTCCCTGTCTCCCCACTGCATGCAACGCTAGGTATCCAGAAAAGGTATACGCCGCCAAGGCTGAAAGGGACGAGAGAAAAGAAAAGGAAGAGAAGAAAAAAGTATGGATTGGGTACAATATGAATGTATGTCTACCTACCTACCTGACAGCCTGATACTGTCTTATGTAAAAGGCTAGAACTTCCAGGTCAAGACCAAATGGAGTTGGGGGATAACGGTCCCGTAAGTTGTAGTCGTTTTGAAAGAGGTGCATGTTTTTACAGGCTCCAATCGATAAGGTCGGGTAACGAGCCACACGAATCTCCGGAACAGCCGCAATTTACCATACCTCCTACGTGCATAGGACGCGATAAGAGCTTTTCCTCTTCGGGCTAAATGCGGAACCGCGTGCCAGGGGCGTCTGGGTCTTCTCCTGGAACCTGAACCAACGCAGATGGACAACACGAAACGGACTGATGCAAAAATTCCATCCTTTCGTTTCTCTCGCAGGTAAGAGAAAGAAGGGCCACAGTTTCATCTAGCCTACCACATTCCAGAGGGACGATGTTGGTATCCAACCTACACGAGTTTTTTACCCAACATTCAATACAGAGATAACATTTTTGACCCCTTATGCAAAATTCCACGAATGATTTACTAACAGAGCTTTCGCTGGGTTGTTGGTGTTTCGGCTCTTCCATCAAGTCAAGATAATAATAAAAAGACGTGGCCTCTGTGACTCCAACTCCAACTCCAACTCCGCTAGTACGATGAGCGATAGAGGATGGATAATGCCTATCTCCGGGCTCCCTTATGTAACGCTCAACACATCCGCACCCGAGCTGAAAGTGACAGATAGCCGAGGTCGACAAACGAATCATCATCGTCGGGGTCATTATATCACTCATATCTACCACAGACACATGGTTCCAAATGTGTCTAGGTAATTCTCTAAGTTAGGCACCTAAGTTCGAAGGTACGCAGTAAAACAGAATCAAGTCAGGTCTGAATCTCGTCAA
Organism: Hypoxylon fuscum; assembly: GCA_022578945.1. Taxonomy (NCBI): domain Eukaryota; kingdom Fungi; phylum Ascomycota; class Sordariomycetes; order Xylariales; family Hypoxylaceae; genus Hypoxylon; species Hypoxylon fuscum. The sequence goes on along the minus strand of MU399810.1, from coordinate 559,689 downwards.
TGGATTTTCATAATAACGCGATACACGGAAGATCCCTTTTTTCTATGTATTCAAAAACGCTCCCGTGTGGCGCAGGTAGCGGGCGACTCAGACAAAGCCGATCCATCTCCACATAAAGTGAATCCCCCTCAAAATTTTCGAAGAAATGAAGGAGAAAAAAATAAGAAAACGAATGAGCGTCGAGAAGTGAAAGTATGCATCCGAACCCCGAATCCCTCCGTTTTGTACGATGCCCCTCCCCCTACGTAATGATTACCTGGGTGAGTGGGAGAAGGGAGAGCAGAGCGCGATTAGATCATGCGCCAGCTTCGGCGCAGGCGCTTGACGCTCTTGTCCTCCTTGTCGTGGCCCTTGGGGCTCCACCAGTTCCAGCTGCCGTGGCCTTGGTGTCTGCCGTCGCGTGGGAGCTCCGACTCGTCCTGGCCAGATCCGTAGGGAACGGCGGTAGGATATCCGGTGTCTGCAGAGGTAGAGTAGGTGGCGAACGTGGTAGGAACGGACGACGAACCCGTCACAGCGTCGGTAGAAGAGGTTCCGCTGGTGGAAGTGGGGGTGGGAGTCTCAATTTCGAAGCAGACCTCGCCACCGTAGCCACCGGTGATGCACGTAGTTGACGGCAGCGACGAAGTCCCGGTCGCGGCATCCGTGCTGCCAGTGGTATAGGTAGAAACCGACGGTGCTGGGAAAGGTGTGACGGTCAGAGTGCTGGTGCTCTGAACAGGTAAGCTAGTCGAGTATCCAGGAGTCGTAGAAGGAGTGGGGAATGTCTCGGTGCTACTCTCTGAATACGTAGGAGTAGAGTATGTAGAGCTCGTAGACTCGGAAGGCAGTGTATGAGTTGACGTGCTAGCACTCGGCGGCGGCAGGGTTGGGTAGCCGTACGTTACGGAAGATGACGTGGTACCAGTCGTGGCGTCCGTGCTGCCGGTGGAGTAAGTAGAGCTGGTTAGGACGGGAACTGTGAATGTCGACGTGCTTATGGTCGGACCTGAGGAGCTGGTGGGAGACCCGCTTGTCGAGATATCAGACGTCGAGTAGGCAGTAGTTGAGCCAACAGTTCCGCTTGTATCACCACTGCTGTAGGTTGAAGTCGATGGTGACGCAGGGACCGTGTAGCAGATGTAAGTGTAGCCACCTCCGTACGTTGGCAACTGCTCGCATGTTGTAGAGCTAGCGGCGGATGTTGTTGCAGACGATGTGGTAGAAGGTCCGGTGGGGATCGTAGACGTTGCAGTGGATGTAGTGCCTATAGATGAACTGGGGTAACTGGAAGTCAAGCTAGATATCGAATAGGACTCAGTGCTACCTATGCTGAATGGTGTAGAGGAGGAGCCAGTGACCGGAGAGGTTGAAGAAGATCCACTAGTTGAGGGAATCGACTCCGTAACTGTTGAGGTCAGAGTAGACGGGCCATATGTCGACGACGGGACGGATTCGTAGCTAGAAGTACTAAGGGATATGCTTGGAAATGGTACCGATGTGCTCGAGCTGCCAATGATGACAGTAGTTGTCCATGTGTAAGAAGTGCTAGCACTTGAATCAGATGGGCCTGACGAGACGCTGTATGTAGGCACAGAGGACAGTGAAGATATGGTGTTCGATGTGGTGAGAGAGCTTCCAGTTGCCGTGCTCAACGATGGGTACGAAGAGGTTGAGTAGGTGTTATACCACGTCCAGGAGCCAGTAGTAGAGTTTATACTGATGGTAGATGATGCTGTGTTGGACGAAGTCGGAATGGAAGTACTATCACTCAGGACGCTCGAGCTATATGGAGCTATGCTTGATGTACTATAAGTCGACGAGTCCTCGCTTGACGGAATGGAAGCCGTGACCGAGGTGGTGAGAGTGAGAGTCGATCCAGAAGAGCTTACTGAGTATGACGTGAAGGGTAACGTTCCAGTTGGCACTGTCTCCGAGATACTTGGTGTAGACGCACCTGGGCTGCTCCCTGTATAAGAGGCGGTCTCCGTAGGCAACTCATCGGTGCTATCACTCGTTAGTATTTAATTTCACGACTATAAAGATTGCCTAGGTAGGTACTTACCAAGTGGTATCCACCGTCGAGCTTATAGTTGATTCGGTGCTATAAGACGGAGTAGGCAGTTTAAGTGTGCTGCTGGAAACATTAGAGTAGTAAGTGGAAGCGCTGTATGTGGCACTTGAGAAAGAACTCTCAACAGTTGATGACGACCCGCTGAAAGTGATGGCAGAGCTTGATGTCAGGATCACAATAGTATCTGTAGAGGCAGTGTAAGACGGGGAAGATAGAGACAGAGAGGAAGATCCAGTGGGAGCCGTAGATGAAGTGCCGAATATGGAGGTGGAATATGATTGGAAATTTGTTGAAGTCTCGGAACATCCGGTGAACACTGTCACTGTAGATGCGCAACTATCACCACACACGGTGACGGTAGTTGTGACAGTGCTCGCCTCAGGCTGCTGAGGGAGGGCGTCGGTGAGGGCAGAGCTGGTCATATGTTAGTATGAGATGAGTTATATCTAACATCAGGAGCCTTACCCCAAGCCCAGAAGGGCCAAGCGAGTGATAGGACGCATTGCGTGTGTCTCGAGATATTAGGAGAGAAAAACGAGTGTGTATGCCGGAAGTCGGCAAAGGCTTTGGAGAAGAGATTTCAGAAACACATCTTTCGACTACATCTCTTCTCTTTATAGGTTTACATGTCCTCAACTTCACACAGCATGGCCGCGTCTACGGGAGTATATGCCGTTTGATTATGACAGCATGGAGTATGTAGCTGCAAGGGGTCCTGTGGGTCTACGTTCGTATACATACATCGGGACAGCCTTAGACCCATGCGGCATCCCGACGGAACAGGCTCCATGGGCCGCCCAAAATCGTTGACGATTTCAGGTTGAGTAAAGTGGCGTGTGCTTGTTGGCTCCCGTAGTGCAAATTTCAACGATCCTGTCGTAATCGCCAGCTTTTTAAGACAGAATATTATAACGCTTGAATTGTCAAGTCGTTCTAATAAGACTATTGGACAACTTTCAGTTGTCATGCGTCTCACACGCACGTTTCTTCGAGAGCAGTCACAAGGTTGTTCGATGTTTCCCAATGCCGAGAAACCAGGCCAGTACTCGTTTGCGGTATGCAACGTTGTTGAGCTTCCGACGGAACTTAGTTGTCGATATATCGGTTGCCTACTTCTAAGCTACCCGAGAGACTATCAAACGAATTGCTCAAGTTTGATTGGTACTTGGTTTGCTTGACATCATTTTCATCCATTCATTTTCACTCTTTGATCCCGTCAGCAAACGGCGTCGCTACCAACATCAGGGACCAGATCTTGTCCAACACGGGGACACTACTCCAGACCCCTATCTTGATACAACATTTGGAGCGGAGTAGAATGCAGAGAGCCGCTACACTACCGGATTTATGCAGAGGTACTGCATTTGATGATCCGCTCAATTTACAAGAATCATGGCATATATCGTTATCTTGGCGGTCTGGATAGGTAGGTAACTATTACTATCACTGCTAAACTAGCAACCCTGGTAAACTGAGTAGGTATCACGCCCTAGGTACATGTATGTAGTAGTTCCTTTCATACCTAGGTATTTAGGTAGGTACTTGGACGGCCAGTCAAACAGCAAGTGGTAAAATGCTTGGCTCGTAATTTTACGCCCCTTGCAGCTGCTGAAAACGCAGGTTCCCGATGCCGTCCGACAGAGCACAGAAGTAGTGACACGCATCGAACTGGTTTGACCGAAGCTTCCACCGTGAATAATTAGAGGGCTTAATGCTTAGAGGGAGATGTGTTGGGGAGTTGGTTTTTAACATCGTTCGATTTCAATCGCGTTGCACATAGAACGGGCAATATGCCAGAGACAGAGCTTGGTATTGGTGGTATTGACTCTTGTGAATTTACAAAAGGCAGCAACGGTCATTCAAATCTACGGGGAGAAAGGGATGCTGTCTGCCGTCGATTTACCCTTCAGACAGAGAAACCTCCGAGCCGTGATGAGGATTGATACCCAAACCTGAATTTTACGTATGGACGGATACATAAATTAGAATGCGGGTATACGTGCGGGTAGACAAATTTTAATACGCCGAGACCCTGAGACCCTGCTACATATTGGTTAGAATAGCACTCTCGCGTTTGGTTGTGACCAGCTAGCGACCAAGGTTAATCCAAGCAGCAATCGATTCGCCTCAAAATTGTTTCTCTGGTCCTGCTGGGGAGACAGGTCGAGATTCTTGGAAGAAGGGCGACACATGCGATGACGGACGAAAAGGCCTTGAGAGATGCTACGTAGAACTGTGCAACTTGGACACAGCTTTCGATGTCACGTATCAACCTGTATCCCCAAAATTAAATCAAACCTCACGCGATATTCCCATTAGCTGAGCCGCATAGCTACTCCTTTCGGGAAATGATCTCGCCTTGGAGTCTCGTGGCTGCCTAGCCCAGCACCTCGTGGCAAGAAGGGTGGCTGCTGCGAAGTGACATGCCATGTGGTCTAGCTAGGTATTGGTAAAATGAACGAAGAAGGGTGTGTAAAGTAGCTGCAATCATCCAGATTATAGTGTCTTGGATTTGAGGAAGACTTGGTCGTGGCCACGACGTTGGTAGAAGAGGTGTATGCACAACTGCGGCTGCGTGCTCGAGGTCGCATGTTGGGCTCTAAAAGGCGGCGACCGGCTTTGCATCAATGCGGGGCGTCGTCTATTGCAGGCAGGGCAGCCACTCGAATGGTAGGTGTAGCCATGTTGAGCAGATAGGCAGGGCATGATAGTGAGTGAAACTGACCTTGCGAAAAGATGTAGTTCCATGCATCTTTGAGTAGGATAAAGGAGACGCATGCCTCAACTCAGTCATCGAGAATCATATGGTGGTAGGTAGATAGCCTTTCGGGAAGCACCCCGACTATTTCGAATTCCGGAGTCTTTTTGACAGATTCGCCCTTAGCTATATGCTCTCGTTCAAGGGAGCACGTGAATAGTCGATTCCTCGTCCCGCGATACCGGAACCACTAATTCAAACAAATACAGGAGCATTCCGAGTTTCAAGGCCAAGGCATTGAAAATTGAGATGACAATTAGAAGTCATGCGAAATCATCGTATTGCTAGTGTTATGGACAGGGAGAAAATAATAGTTAGGTATCCTACGAGGACAGGAATTTGGGGTTCAGGGGTCAAATAAACGAGAATAACCTAGGTCAGTTTTCCTCCCCTCACGTTCGCCCTGCCAAAGGGGGGACTCACTCACATGTTTTTCGCGTGCTGGATGGATTGTGGAACATTCACTAACCGTAATTCAGACTTCAGGGAGGAGTTGAGATGTCGACCTCAGACACAACGTTAGGGAGTAACCCAAACTCCGCCAGGTGACTCTTTGCCTTATTGAGAATTTATTAACTCCTTCGAATTGATCGCGAAGGAATCAATTTTTCGAAGAAGCATTCGATAGCTGCAAAATCGGACGGGAAGATGCCGCAGCGGCTGGTTCGGAGAGCGCACCAATTTCCACCGTTACGCATCAGATATTGATTTGGCTTTTCCGGTGCAGTCAATTGATGCATCGAGGATTCTTGAGGCTCGTCGAAACCGCAGATCTTTTGCTGCTTGAACTTAGCTTAAGTTGGGGAGCGGTGCGAAATACTTCTTGGTGGCGCTCAGTAGCGTGTTGGTATAAGACAAACCATTCTCAAGGGTGTAGTGTTTGTGCCGATCATCATAGGGGATCATTCCGGTACAGGTGAAGAACACCACTATTGACGGGTTGACACCAAGATGGCGCGGAGGAACAGGAAAAGCAAGTCGCGTAGGGAATGGGAACAGCCGTCCATATTTTGAATATATAAGTCTGGACGACAACCGCTCATAGTCCAAACCTTCTCTCACCATCAGCATCAAAAAGCAAAAAAACACAAGCACTCTCTTTTCAACACACACTCTTTTACATCATCTCAAACGCAACGCTCGCTTCTTTATAAGCCATTCACTCTTTTAATACATCTTCAAAACCAACTTTAATCAATCAATCAACATGCAGTTCACCATCGTTGCCGCTCTTACCTTCGCCCTCGGCGTCATGGGTGCTCCCCAGCTTGGTGGTGGTGCCCCATCCGGAGCCGGTCGCATCCCTCCCGTTCCTGGTGATGTTACCGTCGGCCAGGCCGGTGACACCTGCGGTTCCGACCTCGACCTCAGCTGCTGTAACGAGGTTGACCAGTCTGGTGATGCCATCAACACGGCAGAGGGTCTTCTCTCCGGTCTTCTCGAGGGTGGCCTTGAGGAAGGCAAGCTTGGTCTCTTCGATAGCTGCTCTAAGTTGAACGTTGCTGCCGGTATGTCTCTTTCTATCCTGCTTCATCCGATTGGATTAGCTAACACATTTGAATAGTCATTGGTCTTAGTGACTTCCTTGACAACCAGTGCAAGCAGGTTCCCGCTTGCTGCCAGCACTCCGGCTCAGAGATGGTAAGCCGCTCCGTATACACCTACAATCCTTCAAATTACATACTAACTCGCTTCTTAGGGCGATGGTCTCGTCAACCTCGCGCTTCCCTGTGTCGCCCTTGGCGGTATCTTGTAAGCGCCATCTTGGTATCACTATGATTGCATCTTTAGTGCATTCAATGGGGCATGGGATATGTAGAGATGTAATGTTGGAGAGAGTGCCAAATTGTATTGTTTAGCATGATTTTCAGTGATTTAGCAAAACCAACTTTAGTCGCTCGTTAACCAGTTTTCCACTTCATGCAACTGATCTGATCTGCTTTCCTTGATGTCCTCCAATATGACCGCTCAACTTCAATTTAATTCCCTCATTGAATTTTTAACCTCTCTATAATCGCTTCATCACCTTTCTGGTTGACATCGTCCTCCTCGGTGAAGCAATTGTATATTTGCAAGTATTGACTTAGTTCAAAAGTATTTAGTATTTTTTCTTCAACTTCCTGAAAACTTCTGTTCTCCTGACATCCAAACGTCGTACTGGCACTCTCGAAGCGCTGGGGTTTCCATACTGTCAAGTTCATTTCATACGACTGTTCGTTTCGTGCCTTCCACAAGAAATCAAACTTCCAAAGTGGTATCTTCCAAACGCCGATATAAACAATAGTCATATCCAAATCCGTCATAACGTCATAACAGATTGAGTAGTCCCATATCTAAAATCAAAAGTAGCATAATTCATCAATGTCCCTTCGCCGTAACAGCGTCGACTGCAAGCAGCTCGACCCGGCCGATATATAACCTCATAACATGGCACACGGGGTCGCCCCAGATCTGGCCCCTTAGCTGGTCATCGGTAGCGACTTGAGCGACGACCCCGTCATCCAATCGTTCTTCAACAGTTTTCGCTCGCTTGGGTTTCGAATTTGCACTTCCTGATCTTAGGACAATGATTTGTCCGGCATTGCTCAGCGTGCTAGGCGGGACCTTCCATATCGGGCCACCAGATTTCGATTTACTCGACTTGGAAGACGAGTGAGAAGAAGAGCGGCTAGACTTCGTAGTCAATCTAGATGACTTTGAAACAAGAGATGTGTTGGAATTGTTCCCGTGCGATTTATTGTGCTTGGAATATGAAGAAGATTTCGGTGGAAGCGATGGTCTCTTTGAATCTTTAGCGTCTGTTGGGGCTGGCGCGACGAAAAGTTCGAGAAGACTCTTCACGTAAGCCTTATCGGCTCTCGCGACCGGATCCCCCTCATTGATAAAGCTTAGGAAGACGGATTTCTTCAGTTCGGGCCTGTTAGGCCTCTGTAGAGGAAATTGAGAAACGGGCGGAGTGCCAAACGTAATACAATGCACTCTCTTGAAGCAGCCCGTAAGATTGTTAAGTTCCGAGGATGCTGCTTTTGATGTGGATAGCATATGTGCATAAAGCAGTGAGGCAACAGCACCGCCAGCTGAATGTCCCGTGATGAGTAGTGAATACGAACATCGCTGTGGATCTTCCTCTAAGAGTTGACGGAGTCTCGCAGCTACCGGACGGATCATCTTCCGCGCAACCGACAGGAAGCCTGCATGACAAAAGTTGCTTGAGTCATCCTAAATCTCAGTTAGATGCGGTTGGCTAACTTTGCCAGGCAAGTTCTACTTACGAGGAATCCAGTCGCAGCTGTTGGCGCAGTGTTCAGATTCACGGACCAGTCCATAAATGTTGCTGTTCCTCGAATGGCGAAGACGATTGTGTCCATGTGATTTATGGGAACAGACTTGATGCGCATAGCCTTGGCTCCCGTTCGCCAATCGGCATCAACATGGACGTCTCGCTCAGCTCCACGTGGACTCTCGTATACTCTCTCTGCATACTTCGCAGCTAGACATATAAGTGGCCATGTCGGGATGTGTCTAATCGGGGTTAGAGGTACGGCCATGTTCACGGGCATAATATAAAAAACACATACAAGCGAAGGGGAGGTAGGTCGGATGGCAACTTCGAGTTTGCATATAACTCTACCTTGGCGAAATAACCCTTGGAAGCGAGAGACGAGGCTATGGCGCTCGATTGCCCTTTAGCAATGTCCTTCTGTGGTTCCTTTTTGCTCTTCTTCGAATGCCCCTTGTGCACCACAACTTGTTGTTGGGGTGGTTCATTAGGAGGTGGCGGAATTGAATGAGACTGGTAGGAGAACAGCTCACTCTCGTTCCCAACATACTTATCCCCGTCGATTAATGTTATCACGTTATTTAAACTGCTATAGATCTGGTCGCATATTGCAGCACTTTGGTTGAGTAGCTGTGTGCTATATGCATGCCATCTTGGAAGTCCATCGTCTACCATTTGATGGGCTATATTTCCTCCTGGGATGAGTTCGCATGCTACGTTAACAGTTGAGCCAAGTTTAAGCTTGCTGATAGCACCTGATCCATTGCCATAAGGGTACTGGTTTGGTGGTGGCGGGCGAGAGACTGGCGACCCATAGTAATAATGCTGATTCACGACAATAGGATATTGCTGCTGGTTGTGGTACGGAGGTGGAGCCGATCCGGGAGGCAACGCAACATTCCAGCTAGACGGCGGCTGTGGCGGAGGAGGTGGCGGCGGGAGCAGATAACTCGGATGTTGTCCTGGAGCTGGAGTTGGGTATGATCCATCATGAGAATGCCAATGTTGGGGTGATATTTGTGAATGAGAATGAGGAGGTGACACCGATGGATCGAGCTTGGATGATGGTCCTCCTTCTGGGGCTGGCTTCTTCTTGGACCGGCCGAAGAACCCCATGGTGACTCAATAGCAAAACTAAATGTTGCATATAGGGGTAAGTTGGGAAATGTGTGAGGCTGCTGAAAATCCAATAACCAAGTTCATCAAAAGATCTCCAAGACTAAAATTGAGATACGAGACACAAAACCGAGGAAAATGGAACGACAGCTCGACCTGAAGAGTGGAAAGCTGAGGAGGAGTGCCGAGAGATCATCCTGTACTTTTTAGATATGTGTTACATGCGCAATCAGCCCATCGTCAACGACCTGCAACAGTCATTCCGAGCTCCTCCAGGCCAATGGAAGCTATCGAAGTTGGTGTGTTTCTCAGCGGGTATGCCTTGCCGTTTACAGAACACCGATCCTAAACTGTGATGCTTCTTGGTCGTGATTCGCCGGCACTAAATCGCTCAGCTCCAATCATTCCGTCAGGGGGGTTCGGGCTGCGGTCCATAGAAGTCAAGTCCGGTAGAACAACAGACGAACCACAAGCTTCAGATATAATAGAGATGCAGACTTATGCAGGAAACCTTCCATGTTTGCCATGCTCGTCAACGTGAATGGCCCCCGCAAGGCATCGCATAGCATCGTGGGGCATTTCGATGTGACTTGCGGAAGAGCCTAGAGCTCTAGATGCGTGCCTACCTTGGACTACTTAAGCAATTCTTGGAGCTTGAATCCCCCTATGATTTCTGGGCATTTAGGGTCCCATGCATATGCATACTGCGCGTAGCCGCCGACGACGAAGATTTCCTATTAGTAGATTCGAACCTTGAAGATTAATTGTCTGATAAGAGACCTGATGTTATTAGAGTAGAGCAGTATATGGTAACTCGTAACTCGGATAGTGGACTCGACGGGAAAAGGCACGGGCTGACGGGAACTGGAGCAATGGAGCTGAGGAAATCATCGGTAAACCACCGAGGTCTAGTGGGGGCAGAATTTTAAGGACTCAGCCCCTCAGCCTCGATAGTGGCTGGTTACTAGGGGAAAAGAAAGAGCCCAGCTTGAAGCCTTAGAAAGACTTGGAAAGAAAAGAATTCAGGGTTCTACGAGGTCAGATTTTGCCATAACGTCATTGGTGTCCGTAAATTGGTATATTTGAGACAGGCCTTCGGTGATCGCCTACGTTGCTAAAAACGTGTAGATCCTCGTTGGGTACGTATATCTATTACCTATGTATCTTACGCCCGTAGTTGTCGTAATTGTCGTAATGATATGACGGCCGCTCTGTCACTCGTGACTTGGAGAGTGTACATAGTATGTAGTGCTGAAGGTTATGTACCTTACCCGAGGTGTGCTGCCCGGGGAAGTGATCCCAACAGGCCGGTTCTTAGCTCCGGTAAAATGCAGGTGACCTGAACTATTATTAGTGGTGAGGATGGCCGTTATTGGACTGCTTTCACGTGGGAAAACACGAAAGGTACATAGGTTATCAAAGCAATTCATGATGGATCGTTAGTTTACACATACCTAGGTATTTAGGTAACTTAGTAGTAAAATACCAAATTGAATATTCTATTAATTATGATGTGATGGCATGAATGTGAGACAATTGCAGTTGTTTTTCGTAAGAGGTACCTTTTGCCCGGTGAGAACGTAAAAAGACGGTGCATTCCATCCAAATTAGCGGGGCTTAGCGTGCTCACCGGGCAAGCCACAAATGCATCAGCCTCACATGCAGATATGCAAATGCAATGGAAGGAGCAATTCTGGCATCGAAGCATTACGCTGCAAGGGTAGACCCTGCCGCCTAATCAGGAAGAAACATTTAGGAGCATCAGATTGGATGTTCGTTAATGCGATTGATTTATGATTTGCCTAGTTGAACTCACAAGTCACAAGTCACGATTGATTTGATATTCGATAGCTTCTTCTGGTAAACCATTTTGAGAGAAGCTATGTCGCTCAAGACGCCATGGACTTTGTCAGTGTTTCCCCCTCAGACCCTCAGAAATATAAATACCTGTTGATCGCGTTCGGTGATGATGATGACGATGACGGATGATGCTAACTGTAGGTGTAGTGGTCGCGCCTCATAGCAAACACCCGTTTGTCGGGGGGCTCTAGCAAGGATGCCGCACGAGATCCCATAAGGCGCCGACAACGCTTTGAAAAAGAATACGGCCAACTTCTCGTGAGTTCAGATACTGCTGCTGTTTTCTTCACTGCCGCTATTTTCTTCAACGAGTTGTATAACTGATGTGTTGTCTTTGTTCATTACCTTTAGCATATATGGCGAAATTCCAATATTGCCCGAGACGAAGATGCTGCCGAAAACATCGAGCTTCGCCTTCAGGGGCTCACCAACATCCTCGCTGACGAGTCTCGCCGACCACTACCGCATCCGTGCATTTCCTTCTGTGCCACGAAGCAGATATACGTCCCCATCGCCAAGATAGCCACATCATCGTATAACGAGTGGATCATTAAAGAGGCCGTGCTATTCTGTGCTACCCTCATCGAAAGCGAGGAGGAGGCTTTCGTAGAGAATGACGCGTTTTCAACAAGTCTGACGAACCTCCTCGTTCGTATCACCGGCGCCAATAGCATTCGATTAGGGCCCGATACCGAAGTCAAGGTTGTCGAACTAGCATTTAATATCACCACCAAGATCCGACTCGAACCCAACATCCTCCCTGCCTGGTTCAGATCTCACTCCGAGAGCCATGCAAACGAAGCCAAGACCAAAGATCAAAGGGAGAAGTTTGCTGGAAGGACACAGAAGCAAGATTTCCCCCTTTTCTACCTGTTGATGGACTACATACATCACGAGGGGAAAATCGGGGACTTCGCACGGACTGGTTTGCTATACATCATTGAAGCGGCCTCCTCTTCTGTGGCCCTGGAACAATGGATAGTGGAAAGCGATCTTTCCACGCTTATGGCCACGGGGCTCGGCGCGCTTTATAGTCAGCTTAGTCGAAAGCTTGTCATCGATCACCCTCCAGAGAACCTCCCCCCTATTCTTGCCCTCTCCGATTATCAGCATCCCACATCCACCTTTGAGATAGTCAGCTCTTGCAGCCCAGACTTTCAACTACACTTAGAAACATTTCTCTCCCATTTGCTTTTTTGGCAAGACGTCCTTAACCATTGTCGATCAGTGGAAGTCAAGTCAACTCTCTTGGAACATTTTCAGGTCATTTTCCTGCAGCAACTATTGTGAGTGTAAATGCTACTAGTAACTAAATTGTCCCGAAGCTAATTCGTATAGATACCCTTCTCTTTTGGAGTCTTCAGATGTGGATGGCGGCTCGTCAGTAGCTGTCCTAACTTACCTCCGACGCATACTAGAAGCGTTGGATCACCCCGATATGATCAACCTCATTCTCCACTACCTCTTAGCCCTCCCTGATACAGAATCATCAGCCCTATCAGCCACCGAACCGTCCGTGAGCGCCGCGCGGAAGCGAAAGTCCATGGACCTTGCAACTATGATGGCTACTAAGGTTGAATCCAGCTATACCCCTCTACTTTTTAATCTAGTCGATTTAATTCACTCTTGCCTCAAGTCTCGGAATCAGCAGACTGTGTGTGTGACGCTTCAGCTCGTGGCGGCGATCCTTAAGCGGCATCACCGATATGCAACCACAACCCTGCTGCACACTGAAAGTATTGATCGCGATGCTGTGCGTAGGACTGTGGGTGCTCATCAACAAGAAGTTGAGTTCCTCACGACTTTGGCTGGGTCTGTTGGCGGACAAGACAATTTCGACGAAGTATACGACAGCATCCTCAAAGATAGCATGGCGCGGGTAGAAGGCCACCCGTGTTCCCTCAAACTTGTGGCGCCAAAGCTCTCAACGAATAGCCATAACTTGCCAACTATTCCTGATAGCCTCCCCGGTGCGCCTCGAGATGTACCACCGCACACTTTGAAGGCAGATGATTCTTTATTACAGAGTATCCTAGACATCTTTGAAACTTTTTTCATCAATCCTGTTGAGATGAACTTGTCCGCCACGGAGACTATTATTGATTTGGCAGTGTGCGGGTACATATCCGTGGAAGGGTGGCTCCTACGTCACCCAAGAAAATACTCGTATGAGGAGGATACAGATGAACCTGCGTCCCCGCCACTAGATCCTGCTTCCCCTCTGTTCGGCGATTTTGAGAAGTTGCAGTCAATTGCAAGATGCCGTCGTCGGCCCATATGGCAGACATCGACCCTGCCCCGCGTATTGGCCGTTTTAGAGTCTCTTGCGGATCAGGTTGATTACTTTCGGTCTTCGGTGCCAAGGTTCGAGGAACTCTTGCAGCAGCGACGCGAGGCTTTCCAGACTGCCGATTCCATCGTACTAAACCAACCGAGCATTCGGCCAGATTCTACCGCGGGCATGTCACTTCCTGACCAAGCAAGTCAGGAGGGTTCCCGCGCAGCGTCGCCGACGCGGCCTAGTGCGCTTGAGGGGTTTGCGCAGAGGATATTGTCCGAACTCGGATCCCCAAGCCGGTCGGGTAGCCCGCGCGGGCGGAAAGAGTCGCTTCAAAGTTCAAGTGCAAGGTCGGGCTTCGCGACACCCCCGCCGAAACCGATGCCTCCCCCGAAGGAATTCCCCTTGAACTATGAGAGTCCTAGCAAAAGCGGCTTAGTGCGATCATTCTCGCCGAGCAGTCATTCTGGTAGGGATAGCCCAGTCGCGAGCCAAGCTGCTGCGTTCGCGGCAGTTGACCAGGGGATACTTAATCGGCAAGTGAGTCTGCCGGTGCAGAAAATTGAGCCGATCCCGTTGAACTTCGACCGGAAGAATGCGGGTGGCCCAGCGAACATTGATGAGGAGCCGAGCGAAGAAAATGACGGGAAGGCAGAGGTCGCAGAGGAGCAAGACCATGACGACGGAAGCGATGTTGGAGATGATCCCATTGCCCCGACGCCACCTGAAGCCATACCGGAGGTCAAGACAGCTTCCGTCTCGCACATTCTGACCAACGTTATTATCTACCAGCAATTCCTGCTAGAGTTGGCCAGTCTAGTGCAAGTTCGAGCGGGGTTATTCAACGAGGTCAAGTTTGCTTAGGCGGGGGGAGATGAGGTTAGGTGATTGTGCATACGACCGTCACGGGTGACGGCTTCTTTTTCTTGCGTTTGATTCGACGAGCATGGAGAATAGATACCACATTTCATCGGCGCCGGAGGTCGCGTCTCTAAGTAGGAATCAGGGGGTTGGGGAGACGTTGAACGAGGTCCTGCATGTCACGGATTCATGATTCAATTACATAAAGAGAGACACGGGGGAAGAGTGCATGGTTGACTCGCCTCGTGCTTGGTAATTCGGAGAGTTTATATTACTTTCGTGATAGATACCATTTATCGCATCCAATTCTCTTCTGTTCGAAGTCCCCTAAAGCGCGGTGAGGTACATATACTGTTAGCCTCAGCACCCTTTGCTAGAACACGACTAAGACCCAGTCACGCGATGATGTCGTCTATACCTGACCTAGGTACATTATCCACGATCGTAGATGCAGATGCAAGTGATGAGTTTCATACATCTGCTGGTTTCCTACATCACGACTCCTTTACGGTCATGTTCATATTGGGGCAAGTCTAATATCTCAAGGACTCATTTTAGCCCTCAGCTAAAAAGAGCGCAACCGCGAGATTATTCCGGTATCATATCAGTTTCGTTGTACATGTACCAGTCATCGGGAGTAACAAAGTTCAAGTCCACACATAAGAATCGAAGGCTAATTAGCTGTATCAAAGGGGGTAACCCTAGAAGCACAGTCAGGAAAGAATGAATAAAGCAAAGGAGTGTCAAACCTAAGATGCTGAGTTTACAGTTTGGTGGAATAATTTAGCTTTACAATTCTATAATTCGTACCTTTCGTGGCCACTGTCCCTGGCTTTATTATTTAAACCCATCTACTTCCACTTCATTTTTTCTTCTGCTTCTCCTACTTCACTTCCATCTTTACACTAACACACGCACACACACCCACATACACACACGAGCGCGCACATACATGCATCTGTGGGACAGCAAATTCCGTGCAACAAATAGTCAAGAAGACAACAGAGCCGACACCACACAAATAACGAGATTCACGCGATGTTCAAACATACTCTGTTCTATTTAAACATGATAGACTAAAGCCTACCCTCCCTCTGTCTAAGGGATCGCTTCTCTTCTTACCTTTTAGTCGGGATCGTGGAAGCCGTTTCAAGGTCCAAGACTAGCGTTCAAGCGATGCCCGTTTTTCTAGTTGGCTCGTCCTTCTAAACTTGGGCCCTTGTTTCTATCCGAAGCGTTACTTCTCTTCCTACGTTTGGCTGATTCTCCTACTTTGGTTCCTAAGGACCTGCATACCTTTCAGCTAGTTCACCTGCTTGTCTAGGTGTTTTGTTACCTATATAAAAGAACATCAGCCAAAAAGACAAGACAAGACGTCTCTGATCGAGAACCCCCATTACCAGAGGAACATTCCGAACAATATTTCCAATATTTGACTACATAGGGTCGTAACCATCAACACCTCTGAGCTACTTCTCCTTTCTGCTGCCCTACGTTCGATCTCGATTTGGGCAAATTCAGCGCCTATTCCTGTCCCTATCCCCGTCTGTCTTCTTCCCTCTTCTTGCCTTCGGCATATGCAATTGGAGAATCGACGACTCGATGCCCTTCCCACCCTGCTCTAGGACCTACTCGGCATCATAGCATTCCATTTGCATTGGCCAGACACCAGAAGGGCCGATGTCCAAATCATCCACAGACTAGCACCAGAGCCACACTGAGGTGCCGAATTTCTAAAGGACTACAAATCGCGACACTTCACTTAGCTCGAAATTGGAAGATATTGGCACGGGATCGAGGCAATTCCGAGAAGAGACGAAACAGAACCAAAAGTGATGAGGGCATCGCAATTGTATTATTAGGGGGAAATTTGTAGATCTCCTGTTAGCGCAGTATCTAGAGGTACTTGAGGAATAAAACTTCATTCATATCTCTCATCATGCACCTATGATAACGTTGAGAGGACTGCGTTCCCAATGCCATCCTTTAGCGGGCGTGGGGGAGTTCAATGCATTTGACAAGTACATTCTGTCCATCTTGGAGACCAAGGGTATTACTTGTTTAGGTAGTTGGCGCAGTTCTGTCCCCGTGGCAGATGTGTTGAAAAAGTTGAAGGAGCTAGAATTGGTGTTTGGAGAGGGGATAATTGCAGCCAGATGGTTAATTTAGGAATAGACAGGGGGTGACAGATCATAGAGGAAGTTCTATTCAATGTCGAAGGATGGATGCGGTAATCTAATTAGATACTGATCACCAAAACGTTGTTATTCATTATATTTTCGTTGTTGTGATTTGAAAGTATCAAGTTATGCTGTCAATTTTATGGTAACTTGAGCACTAGACTGACCGAAAGGGGGGATGGCGAAAAACCCTGTAGGGGCAAGTTGTGCCTAAAAGACTCCTAGGTGGGCTGAACGACGGCAGAACACACTTAGAATCGCTGGTGAAAAAAATGTTCCAAAGAAAAGACATTCAAAACATCATAAGGGCCTGAATGAGTCCATCCTAAAATGTCCAGACACAAGCCTTGTGTATTTGAAAAGAATCAAAAAGAAGGAGATCGCTCCCTGGTCGGAAGAACTTAACCCTCGAGCTTCTCTAGACAACCTTCTTCACGTTCTCGTAGAGTGCACTTGTTCCACAAGTTTTTCCAATGACTGGTAGTATTTTGCCTCAAAGAGTAACGATTTTATAAGCGCTTGATGGAGTGATAAGAACCGTGTACGGGTGTAATAATTGACGGTTTCAGCAAGTGTCGAGGTACCAACCTGAGAAAGGACTATATTTCAGGCTTTAGTTATAGGCCAGCTAGGGCAATTGACGGGGCACTAGCATTCAGCTCTAGACACTAAATGTCTTCGGGCATGCAGGTATTATGATAGCGCTCTGTAAGGGGTTCCAGATGCCTGAGTCTCCTAGCCAATCAAAGCTAACCAAGTTTCCATTTTAGTTAAGGGGTCCTGCCATGCCGATAATCAAGGGGAATTTGATGTCGTTAAAGTCGCCTTCCCTTGCTTTATACTAGAATTAAATGGCCCTCACGAGGAATGCGCAACCTTAAACCGTGTCTTGTTGGAATGCGGGTGCTCTAGGTTGATTATGAATTGTCTAAGATCGGGCAGAGGACACGGGGATGTGGACCACGCCGACTACAACAAAGATCGAGGGATAATAAATGCTGCCGGAGTTAAAGGTAATAGTAATCCGAAAGTACCTGTAGTTTATTAGAGGACTCATTTGCTTAAGGACTATTTCGAAATGTGCCAGAGAAGGAATCACGTCAGCATCCAAACTAGCACGCATTACAGCTGTTAATTCTGACAGCACTAATGAGGACGACTGTGTTCGTTTCTCTAGATGGTGTTTCTGTAATCCCGTTGACCTAGCCCCGGGGCCAATATCGGCTACGTCAATCTCCTCGTGCTGCACGCCTTACCCTAGTTCTCTTCGTGCATGCTTGTATTTTGAGGCTAGCTAATATGTCCGACTGCGATGCCCACGTTTGGGACAGGCGAGTTTATTCTCGATCTTCTGCAATATCATAAAGCTCCAATTCAGCGATCATGGTCCTCGTGGGAATAGTTACACAGATTGGGAACCCGCCATAGTCTGGGTCTTCGCTAGGCATCATCGCGGACTTCCCACTTCGCGTCTCGTCGCCGTTCAGCCACCTCTGAGTTTTCAGCTCGCCAGTCTCGCGATTTGCTACGATTTTCTCTTGGAAGTTTAGGATGCCGGTGAAGGTTGCCTTCGGAGACAGCGACCTGGCTCGCACCTGGAAACCCCATCCGATGAGCAGGAACCTGGCCCCGCCGAGGTAGATCACCATGCCTGCGCCCGTGTCCTGTTTTCCGAATACGAAGCACGGCTCTATGGCGATCTCGAAGTCGCCCCAGCGCCGTGTTATTGGCTTTGCAGGGTCTACGGGTGGGCGCTTTGGAAGTTCATCAAAACAGAAACCGACGGAAGTGCCTGGATTGCGCTGTGCTTGTAGCACGAGCGCCGATACGGAGCTGAGGAGGCCAAAGTGCTTGGTGAACGGGCTGTCTTCTGGATCCACTGTGTCAATTCCGAACGGGGACGCCCCTAACGCAGCGTATGATCCGTAAGCAATCCAGATGCGTCGCGCACCATAGTCGTCTCGCCTCTGCTCCGGAATGAAGAGGGGCTGGTTGCGATGACGGTATTTTGCGCACGAGCTCTCATAATCGTTTAGATATATGTCGGGAGAGATGAAGTCTAGGTGCGGCGCGAATTTCTGCCATATGTCGAGCACATTGCTCACTGGACCGCCCGATGGATAATCCCCAGGCATTCCACCACCTCCGGCGACGACGGAAAACATGTTGTCAGAATTCTCACCGGTGTAGTTCATCCAGGTATTGGTATACAGAGGGATGGGGTAAATGTCCTTGCCCGCCGTGGCTACCTCGTTGACATACGTCGCATAGTGATAAGCCATGAAGAGCTCATCTGTTCTCGGACCCTTGCCGAAAACCTCTTCCCAATTCCCTTCGGGGTACGTAGGCTTCTCTGTAGTACGCCCACAGCTGAGGATCTCCTTCAGATCCGGGTGCAGTGAGCCCCATTCGTCTTCTAAGAAATGGACAAGGCGCTTGGGAACCGCTTCGGCGAATCGCTGATTAGCGGCCGGGCAACTATCTCTCGAGTCCCCTAACAATCCGGTCTCGTTCTCGACTTGCACCATAAGGACGGTGGAATGATCCTCATCAAATTCCTTCAGGTGTACCATCAAATTGCTGAAGGCTACTATATCAGCTTCCTCCCTTTCCAGGTGAAATATTGAAAGCACATCGGCAGTCGCCAGGACACCTCTCGCCTTGCGTAGCTTAGCTCGCGGGAAGCGCTTCGGGTTTGTCTTGACCCACGATGGTACGTAGGTGGAGAGGCCTAGCAATGTCGCGTAAGAATTGGGCTCGTTCTTTGAATGCTGCCTTATTTCTCTCACAATTATTAAATGGGCCGAACCAGAGTAGAACGAGGTGCAAGCCATGTTTCCTAGCACCCAAGATCACCTTGTCAAGCTCGGAGAAGTCGAATTGTTGTTCAGCAGGCTCAATCATCTCCCACGTGACGCATCCGAGAAGCGTGTTGACGTTAATCGCTTTCATCTTCTGCCATACTGTTTCCATGTAATCGGCGCACGTCAGCGAGGAGTTTTGTAGCTTAGCGGGTAGCATAAGAAACGGTCTGCCATGGACGACGAGCCGCTGCGTCGTGCGCACCTTGACGAGTCTGGGTATCTTCATACTAGGTAGCTATTGCATTTGGAAATTGAACTGGCTCAAAAGATGCCTTTTCTCTCTGAGGCCTTAAGTATAACTTCTCGCTAGAGGCCACCCCGAATTCCCCTCATCATAAGGATTCTTAGGTAGTCGTGACATCCTCCGGTTGGAGGAACAACTTGGCGTATGAGGATTGAGGTCTGTTGTCGGAGTGGAATTGCGACGACTTCAACGAACAAGATCGAGATGAACAACTGCAATCATCTGAATATGCCTAATGAATTTTGCCACCAGCAGTACAATTGGGCCCTGAATTGATGCGAGAAATACACGTTAACAAAGTTACGCAGCTCACTCTCTCACCAAGAAGCCTAAGGCACTAATTTGCCCCAACGGGGCATCTATTCATGTGCCCAAGTGGCCGGGACAGCACTACTGGCTCTAAAATTAGCGACTGGTGGTACTTGGCACAGGCGGATCGGGCCACCACCCGCTAGCAGCGGCATCAACATAGACATGTCAGAACAAATATACATATGAGTACCTACAGATACGTTCAAATTGGTTTAGAGAAATAATTAAATTGACAGAATATCTTTAAATTAAAATGAAATGGATTTACTAGGTAGAGAGAAAAAAAAGTAATCAATGTATACTTGGGTAACCATGCTATTAGTTAACTCATCGGAGGCGTTCAATAACTGCTGTAGTTTGGGTACAATACATACCTAGGTACCTCTGTGGGCGGAAATGCCCGGGCGCCTCTGTAAAAAGGAACACACTGCCCTAACGCACCTATTGCTTATTCCATTCTCATTGATCTTTAGGGTACGTAGAGTTTTTTTTCTTTTAAAAATATGCGAAATGAGATCCAACACTATGAAAGATACAAGATTTATTAGTACAAGTCCAAGACTCGCTATATCCAAGTCTTTCATTTGTTCTTGCTTTCAACCCATCCCAACTCCCCGTGCTTCTCAAGCGCCTTACACGCTTCATCCCAGGCCCGGTCTCCTTCATAAAGCGCGCTCCTTAGATACGCCAATGTCACTCGTTGTACCGCCCCCAACCGTTCTGGGCCCTCATCCTGCGTCTCTGCCGCATCCCATCCACTTATACCTCCGAGACCATGCTTCGCCCCCTTCACCCAGAACAAATCTTTAGGCCCCGGAGAGAGATGGTAACATTCCGCGTGCCAGTCCGCACCGCGAGTTGTCAGATGCGGACTCACGTCCTCCTCTCCGCAGACAATAAGTGCTGGCGTGCTCATCTCACTGAAGTCGGGCCCGTAAAAAGGGACCATGCCACGTCCTAATTCTGAAAGTGCCAAGCCGCCACTCCCGGTGCCAGTAAGTACAACACCGACCTTGATACGCTTTTCGAGCTTGCTCACTACTGAGCCATCACGAGCATCAGTATTTTCTGCCCCGAGTAAAAGGTTGGCCGTCCAGGCACCGAGGGAGTGTCCAGCGACAGCAACTTTACATCTGTCCAGCCGTCCCTTGAGTCCAGGGACTGCGGCTTCAATGGTGTCTAGCTGGTCAAGAACGCGGCTCATGTCCTGGGCACGATCTTGCCAATAATATTCTTGGCCCTTCGGGGCCTGCAGCCCTAGGGACAAGGAGGATAAGTGTGTCGGCTGGATAACCACAAACCCATGCGCAGCCCAGAATTCAGCAAGTGGGGTGTAGCCCTCGAGAGAATTGAGGTGGTTGCTTCGGCCTTGACCGTGGGAGAGAAGAATGATCGGGAGCGCATCTCCTGTTGAAGGGGCTGTTACTTTCAACTCCAGATCGACGGGACGTTCTGGGTAGCGCAGGACAATGGGGCTGAATGTGAATACGGGAGTAGCAGAGTTGACGGGGATGTGCTTAGCAGCCCCAATGAGGGCATGGTCATGGAATCGCATTTTGTGACTGGAATTAGACGTTGATGAGCTTGGTTGTTGTTAGTAGATAGTATCTGATTGCTGTTTCGATGCACGCTAGACTAAATCTCAATTCGAGGGAGGAGGTAGTTACCTATATACCAACCTACCTATGCACAAGAAACGTCCTACACGGTCTTAATAATGGAGTTAGGAAATTGAATTTATGTCCATTACCGAGTGTCCTAATGATCATTAAGGCAGCAATGTAATAACTATTCCAGAGTGAGGTTGAAGTCCTGACCGGTGTTTAGCGGGCCCTCGGAGTCTTTTACGTCCGCATTAGGCCGACGTTGGAGTCGCAACTCTTGGCCGAACCGGAGAGGACTGCCGGTTACTGCCACCCTAGACCTAGGAGCTCCAGAGATGGCTGAATCCTGTATAAGTCATTTATACTTGACTATTAAGGCTGGAAGTCCCAAGACTCGAAGCTAATGCTGGTCATGCGTTTGACAAACAAGTGGTGACTTTGGTCGTTTCGAATTAGGAATAAGTGATAGGAACATATTGCTGATTGTTACATGAATCTAACATACGATCACTAGATTGGCTATGAAAGCAGGGTAGTTTAATTCTAAAATGGCGATATTGTCAATCATCAAAATATTAGTACCTAACTACCTACGCTATGCGTTACATTAAACCATTGGCAATTCTGTTGTTGATTTCTTGGCTCTTCTTCTTGTGAATCATTTAGCAACAAGATGAGAAAGTCACTAGTGACTTGAGAACTTGACTTACTATGGTATTTTTCAAAGAAAATTTTCGAGAAATATGTTTCCATCACAATAGCTACGCTACTTACCTACCCAGGTAGGTACCTAGGTAAATACCTAGTTAAGCTGTACAGGCTATGTACAGTGATTAATGTTTAAATATTTTTCAGAAACCAATTGTGACATTCATCGTTAAAGCTGCAAAGTACTAGAAATATTTTCAATGTGTTTGATTTGGCTGCATACGTGGAATTTACAGAATTGTTGAAAAACGAATCACGAGTCAGTTGTTTTCCAGTTTTTTGCGCAAAATCAAATTATACAAGGGACATGATCCGGTACTTGGGTATATGGCTTCCTAGATTGGGATCCATCCAATTTTAAAGAAAAAAAACCGAAAACACATCGGATGAATCGCCATGTACCTGTACCTTAGTCTCTAAACAACGTGACTGTAATATACGAAGGCCCTTTTAATCACTGAAACTTGGGATATTAACCTGACTGGGAGTCTGAAGAGAATAGGGAATTAATCACTTTATATCACACGGTAACTTACTGCTATACATTATGCGATGCCTCCCGTGGCAGAACATCTCAGATACTTATATAAACAAGAGCAGTTGCCGCGAATTTTTACCTCTTCTCTTATTTCTTCCATGTGCAAATAATCATACCAGTCCAAAAACGTCTTTCAGCATGTCTACCAATGACCCGCTCACCAACGACCCGATCAACACCGAAACACTTCGACAACTCTTGCAGGATATTAAAGAAGCCAATGCCGATTTTAACAGGATCGAGCGTCAACAAACAAGCATCGACGACGAGCAGGACCAGTATGATATCTATCAATGGCTCTTTTGGGCTCAGGATCGACAACACCACCTTCTTGTCCATGGATGGGATCTGGAGGGCGACACGGAATTCCATCAGTGCAAGAGAGAGGCAGAGGTCCGCCTTTCATCCATAAAACCACGCTGCTATGCTGTACTAGATGTGGTCAATGAGAGAAAGCGAAGAAACGACTAGGAAGAGAGAAATCGAAGGCGGCATAGGCAGAGGATGCCGTGTCGGTTTATTATCAGCTGTGAAGGGGTCTGACGGAGTGTGAGCACTATGGAGACTGGAATGTGCTTGTTGTGGAGTAGAATATAGTTGAACGAGAGCATACATTTAGAAGCAAAATGCGTGATTATTTCACATTGGAACCAATTTGTGATGTGTAACATTTGGTACAAACTGGTTTAGCTAGTCAGTATGTTAGTTAGTTAGTATGGCAGTATGGCTATGGAAGGAGTGAAAAAGTGGTCGTGTACGAGTCTGCCAGTTGCTAAATTGTATGTGATACTGATCCCCAAGGTAGGTAGTAAAGGTTGTTATAATATTAAATTTTATTTAAATTTAAATGGCAATAGAAATTCTTTATTATGACAGTACCTACACAATTAACAACTTTCTTTGTGTACTTTAAACTAGGTTAAGTTAAACGAGAGAAAAAAACAATTAAAATTGAAAACCCCAGTCACCGCTCGAATGAGTAACCGTACACATTAGTCTGTTAGCATACCTAATTGTAATGCTTAAAGGCTCCGTTAAATATCAACCACCGAAGCTTAGGATTCTATCATGACTAGGAATTTAAGGAGAATAGCCCCTTACTCATAATTGAGAATAGGTAATATAACGTTTGATATCATGTATGACTTTACTACCATACACTATGTGATACTCGGGCTGTAACGAAAATATCTCAAACACTTACATAAATAGGTACGCCTAACAGCCGTAGATTTCTGCTTCTTCTCTTATATCTTCCTGGCATAAATAATCATACACAATCTTCCAAAACCAACTGAAACCATAAGCCATATTTTCCAACATGTCTGCCGACCATATTGAGACCTACCCATGCTCAATCGAAGATGTTCAAGCATCTTTGGAACGGAATTCTACAATCGACTCCTGGCTCTCAGGGATCGAGAGGCACACAACAAGAATCTTGATTTATCAGGAGGTAGAAGAGGTCCATAAATGGATTGATTGGTTTAACCTGGCACACAACGATTATCGCATCGCAAAAGCAACCCACCAGTGGGATCCGGAACTATGTCCTCTCATCCAACAAGCTTTGGATGGGTTTGACCACCTCGATTCACGCTGCCGTGCCGTGCTACAAATGAACGAAGAGCGGAAGCGAAGAAGGGAAGAGCGGAACCGAAGGGGGCTCCGGCATAGGTAAATGATGCCGTGTCAAGTTCAGATTCAGCGTGAGGGGATATGACGGAGGGTATGAGTCTGACTGTTGTTGGATGGGATTTTTAAAAGTTTCGACGGATGTCGGGTGTTACTATGTAGGGTTAATGGAGTAGAATATGTTGAATGAGAGCATATATTTAGAAGCAAGATGAAACAGTATTTTACTTTTGGAGACTGTAATTTACAATATCGAACATTCGGCACAGGTCTGCCGATTCATACAGATACACCTTGTTTCTATAGGGGCACTGGGCATTAGCAAAGAAGCGCTGCGAATGATGCTTGACTGGAATCACGGGGTTTGTTCCACTCTTCTACCTGTCACAATCGTTTACATTCTAGTCATGTTTCTTGTGGGAGTTGGGTGTACCGGTGAAGGACTTGTAGGGGTTTAATTTTGATGAGCGTATGCGAAACGATTTATGCTGCCCACTGGCCTACTGGCCGTCCCATCTTTGCAGAGTTTGGTGAGTAAAGGATGATCCCATTGCAGCGTAGGAAGAGGTTGGTTGAACTATCTATAGCTATTATGGAGGATGATTAAAACGGAAGAGAACCTAATTCGATACGCCTTCTAGGCCTGCTAGTTACGACTGAAGCCAAGGGCATCTACAGGTATGTTTCGCGCAGATTTATATGGTCTACCATGCCTTTCAACGCCAAGCGGAGTTGCAACAACGGTATAAGGAGCAACAGAAAAGACTTTTCAACCAGCTGGTGGTGTAAGTCTAGAAATGGTAGAGGGAGGTCCTGAGTCGTTATGTGCAGATATATCTGGATACTCGTAGGGGGAGTATTGGTGTTCTGTTGCGATTGCACAGGATTCAACTTACAGGGAGCATTTTCCCCTACAAGTTGGATACCGACCATAACTTAGCCGCGCTCCTTGCGGAGCAGGGAATGTCCACCAAGGAAGCTGCCGACAAAGTCGGTGCCATGATTGACGATTGTTATGTTATAGTTGTTAGTATACTGCACTTGCTAAGTTGCTGTCCTATAGATAGAAAATGCACAGCGAAATGCTCCTTTTTGGCAAGGTTTGCCGTTACGTTGCCCTTGGTAATTTACATTGGAGGTAAGCCTACTCTAAACCTGATATGCGAGAGTTGAGCTCCGGAAACACACCAACCCGTCCAATGTGCAGGTAGCCATGGTATGTTCTCAGAGGGGGAACTTTGCCCAATTGATCCTTACGAGAACAGTTCCTTTTAAACTCAATACAAAATACAAACAGAAATGATATTGAAGTTCACAATTTTCTCCTTTATTGTTTAGCTATTCAGTTCTTGGAAAATAAATAAAACAAAGAGCTTTCTTTTCTCCCTTTTTACGAAAGGCACATTGTTATTATTAACAACCTATCCATACAATGCCCTTGTTAAAATTCAAGAACACTACCTACCTAGTAATGTTATTGCCCAACACGAGCGTCTATAAAGTTGCGTGTATGTCACAAGTTCCTGTGCACCCCCACATCATAACTCACGGCTTTAGAATCTAGTAAAATCGCCTTTCTAGTTTTGATTTTTCAACATAGATAACTCTATTCCCACTCTATTCAATAACACTTATTGGAAAACCGTTCCTATGGCAGATCAATACAAAGATGCCCCGCAGGTTGTTAGAGATGCTTTTGAAGCATCAGTAGCTGCCGAAGAAGTAATTGCCGAGCAGCGAGCGTGGTTGTCAGAGATTGAGGCAGGTTATCCAACGAACATTAACTTACTAGATGTTACACAAGCTCTGTGTGGGTTACAGCTAGAACTTACCGAACTTTTTTACGGTGTTGAAAACTATCCAGTTATTCAGAACCGCCTCCTCAGCATAGATGATCAATTAAGGGCCCTTTACAAGAAAGCTCTTGACCTGTATGGCGCAGATAAGTATATATCCCACGACACACCGCCATTAGCGTCTCAACCGTCGCACCTTCCTGGGCCGCCCGATAGTGAATCGTCATGGTTGCCGTCATGGACATCGTCGTCGTCGTCGTCGTCGTTATCCCCATCGCCGCCGCCTGGTCCTAATGTGTGTACCGGAATCCCCCCTGAAACACTTGCGGACTCTCTGATCAATGGAGGGGACATTCCCGTTCCGCCTAATAATGCGAATGTTTCATACGCGCCGCCAAATGGTGAGGATGTTCCTGATTATATTACTCCACAGAGCCCGATTAACGGGCCAAATACGCCTATCCGTGCTACACACGGACCAGCCACTTCTTTGAGAGGTGCTATTTCTCCTGGACTTGCTGGTATGCCTTCAGTTCCCGTAAATTCATACGCCCTGCCAACTGGTGATATTTCCGAAGGGTTTCCAGGGTTCGTCCGTGCTACAAGTGGACACCCCACTCATTCGACGATTGTCCCCGGACTTTTTGGTACGACTTCAGCTCCCGCGAGACCATCAAAAAGTCGAGGAGCGAAAGCGTAACTTGACCGGCGAGCGTGATAATCAGCCTAAAAGATGCCGCTATTGAAGGTAGGCAATGACAAAGTTCTTTCGCTTTTAAACAGCTTATTGCTACATAAGAACGCTCTTTTCTTTAATTTTTTTTTATAAAAAAAGTGGAGAACGGAAAAGTTACTGAAAGTAATTGTTGAGAGAACACTTTCAAACGACTTGCTTGTAACTGTTTAATTTTTACTATTAAAGCTTATTAAATTCACTGATAACTTTCCTAATTAATGTATTATAAAAAGAACATATATTCATTATGGTAGTGTGAAGTCCGAATGAGAATTCCCGTGACAAGTAGTTTTATTGAGAATACCTAGACTCTGTGAGTACAAGCTGAAGAATGGAAGTACTTCGCTCTTTACAGGCTACCGTGAATATGTTTGTGGATCCACTTCTTCATCGCGATTCCCTATCTTGAGACATCTGGCGGTGCATCTAAAGCTTCAACCTACAATAATATTTTTGGTACCTACCTAAAACTACGAATGACATCCTGGGAACACCACCGAACTCCTCTTATAGTATTAGTTCTTTAAGGTATTTATATTACTGCCTCTCATAAATGTACTTTAAAACCTTTTGATTCCATTATGCGAAAGCTTATCTTTCCTAGTTTCAACCACCCAGCGGTTATCTTCCTATTAAGCACTAGCCAGGAACTGGCTTATTAGACCGAGTACTACCCCTATCAGGATGAGCGGGGTTAGCCGAAGATAAGAAATACAGCTATATCACCGACGAGATCGCCAGTTTGGACAATGTGATAAAATCTTATTCAAAAGTTGTCCTTTTTATTATTGTCAATCTCGCCTGGGGCTCAGGCATTGCGCAATATGAAGTTTGGAAGATTAACCTTCACGCAGCGCCATGAGCGAACGCCAGAGGAGAGCGACCTCGTTCGTAGGCTAGATATCTTCCTCATGACTTTTGGGTGCATCTCCCAAGGTTGGTGATAAGACTCAGACGCAAGACACACAGCGAGCTAATACGATGTGTCATCCTAGTCATCAAATGTAGGTGTGAATTAAATTCTCGGTGCAGTAGAGACCTAATATTTTGGAAGATCTGGACCAGCAAAATATCAGTAATGCCTACGTGTCCGGAATGAAAGAGGATCTTGCGTTAAATGGCAATGAACTCAATTAGTAAGGGAACACCATTCGAAAGTCATAATAATTCGTTGACTAACTTGTGCTGCCGCTTAAAGCTTCACAACTTATTTTAGCGTCGCATATTGCATCATGCTAATCCCCTCTCAAATTATCTTGACCTACGTAAGACCCAGCTACTGGCTATCTGGACTGGAAATATGCTGGGGAGTAATAACGGGCCTTATTGCCATTGTTCAGAATGCGAAGCAAGTCTACGTGTTGCGTGTCTTCCTTGGGCTTTGCGAGAGTTCAGCTTGGCCGGGGATGATGACCTTGTTCAGTAAGTCCACGCTCTCACTGCAGTAACAAAGACAACCACTCATGTAGTTCCCTGCTCAGTGCATTGGTACACCCCTTCAGAGCTTGCGAAAAGAATGGGATTTTATCATTCTTGTCAAGCACTGGGCTCTATGATGTCCGGAGCACTCCAAGTGGCTATAGTTGATACCCTACACGACGCAAAAGGCTTGGCCGGGTGGCGCTGGTTATTCATCATCAACGGAGTAATGACAGTGGTTGTGGGGTTTCTCGGGTTCTTCTTATTGCCTGATCTACCAAATCGCGTCAACCCGAGGGCATTCTGGTTTAAGAAGGGCCATGCACAGCTCGCGATGGAGCGTCTAGAGCGTCACGGACGAGCTGAACCAAAGAAGATGACTTGGACCGGTGCTAAGTGAGTGGCTCATGCCTATCCATTCTCAATCTCTGGATGAAGCTTACGAAATCAAGACGCACTCTTGGGAATTGGGTTACTTACTTCATCCCCGTTATGTACACTGCCACTGTTCTGGCACCTTGGGGATACGCCTACTTTAATCTCTTTCTGAAAAGCCTAAAGAATCCCGATGGCACACCTGTCTGGTCTACATCCCAAGTCAACGCTATCCCGATTGCCGGCGGCGCCATCAACGTTGTTTTTGGTATGGGCAGGAAACATTCTCTTTTCTGGCTAAGCTAATCTGTCTGTTAGTTTGGATTTGGGCTATCCTCTCTGATCTTCTAAGAACACGGTGGACGTTAATCGTGGCGCAGGGTGAGCAGTTCCTGTAGAGTTGTTCCTTAGGAAACTGACATTTGCGTAGCTGTCATCGGCCTTGTTCCTTGCATCGCGATGAGTATTTGGACTTCGCATCCCGACACAACGTCTCTAGCCACCGCATACGCCAGTTACTTCATATCTTATGTGACACTAGGAACTGCGCCTCTAATTATGGCGTGGCTATCGGACCTGTGAGTTGGCGCATGCCTTATTGTTCTTAGTACGGATAACTGAAACTCGGTAGATTACCTCAAGACCCCGAGGCCAGGACACTCATCGTCGGAATTGCTATCGCGACATATTATGCGATTTCCGCATGGAGCCAGGTTCTTGTCTGGCCCGCTGTTCAGGCTCCTTACTGTATGTTATTTACCTCTTTTCCTTACGGATATTGTAGTAGAGCTGACGCCCCATAGACAAGTACGGCTGGCAATCGGCAATCGCTCTTTGGGTTCTAGTCATCGCAATGACTTGTGTTCTTCGATATATTGACGTGAAGTACCTTCTGTAAGTTGTCTGGCATGAAAATAGACAAGGTACCTACTTAAGTAACATTGCTAACTTACGATATAGTCCAAGACGAGAGAGTTTCCGCGCCACTCTTATTATAGACTCCAAACCAGCTAGCCCCGAGCCAGTGAATGCAGAGCTAGATCCTGAAGAAGATAGCCCCAAGTCATCAAAACCTGTAACTACTGTTGCTCGAGACGAATGAAGCATCTGTATATGGGGTAGATAACGTGCCTGTAGCGAGATGTGTGGTTTATATGGATAAGGGCATTTACTAAAGCTCTGGGCGCTTAAGTTGCATGAGCTACAGGTATCAAGAACAGTTGAGAGAATGACATTGTCCATGATACCTCACGAGTCTTTCTTGTTTCGTTGTTTAAGTGATAAATTATCTGGGATGGAGGGGTGGGTGATGACATGAGGGGTTGTTATCATGGCGATTGTGTTGTGTAACACCTCTCTCAAATGATATTGATTTTATATAGACCTTGCTTTCGCGCCAAGAAAAACAAGGAAAATTTTGATGTCTTTAAGAATTTATTTAAATTATACGCGGCACCATTATGAATAGATCCTATTCTGTGATGGTTTGCGAGGGCGGTGACTAGGTACCTATCGACCCTCCAAATCATCGTAAATCCATACGAATTGGCGACAGGTACAGCCAAGCTTTTTAGCGCATCTATGCAGCTAATAATATCGCATAAAAGATGAGTGCATGAGTCTCAGTACGGTTATGCAACTTCTTAAACCAATTAAAAAATACGGCTTTGTACCTGTCGCCAACTAAGATACCGCTTCGTAAGTATTAGCAATCCAAACAAAATGCTTAGCGCTAGCCCAAAGTCGACTTCTCCGAAGTAGTTTTTGGAACTTCATCCAACTACTGATCCTGATCTATTGGGCCTGACGTGACAATCATGCATGTTCCACTATCCCGCCTTACATCGCAGGCAATAGTCGGTTCTCCACCCCGACTTTACACTAAGAATGGTTCTTATAGGACGAAGTCGGCCTTGGCAGCTTACAACCACGTGGGCCGCCGAGTCCGAACTCACCGTTCGTCCTTTGATCATAAATCTCCCATTGTCGTCTGTTCCTATTACATCACTGTCGCAACTTTTCATCATACCTACCTCACCCAACCACCATTTTTGCTCCGGAGCACAGGTCAAAATAGCGACCTCTTTCATTAGACTATCACCATAATGGCTATCAAAGTGCTTATGCTTATCTACCGGAAGCCGGACTTGACACCAGCGGAATTCCGCAAACATTACGAAGACGTGCATATGCCCCTCACAAAAAAGGTGGCTGGTGACACGTTCCCTCTGTCACACACAAGACGATACATTCCGCGGGCCACCACACCACAAGACCTATCGGCCACTACAGAAAAATATCCCCCCGTCGTTTTGGGCGGGAACCCGGCAGATGTCGGGGTCGACTGCGTCACGGAGCTGGTATTTCGGGATAAAAAGCACATGCAATTGTACTTCGAGATGCCACATTCTCCCGGCGCCGCGGCTAAGCTCGAAGAGGAGGCAGATAACTTCGCGGCGAAATACCCGACTGTTCTCATAGAAGACTGTGCTGAGACAACACCTGATCGAAAACCGAGGTCGAATTTCTGGAATTTATTCCGCTGGCGACGATGATGGACATGAAATTTCTTTTGGTGAGAAGACGGGGCGAACGGGTCTTGCAATTTCGGAAAGGGCATTCGTTACTATGGTTTACAGAGCATTGGCGCGCGGGTGGTCATGGGTTTCATGAATGGGTACGATGCACTATCATTTACATATTTATTTCCTATGTAATACTGATAAGCACTTGGCAATTATTACGATTGGAATTGCGCACAGGTTAATGACCTGCCTGACCGCCCGAGAAATATGGGAATACCTAATTTAATAAAGGCACAGATTTTAGACGATCTATCTAAGTATTAGGCAAGGTGATGGCTTTGAAGTCTTAGGTATTGGGTCACTAACGAAAAGCTAACTATACCAAGTATTCAAAAGTGGATAATAACTTATACTCGTGCAATCGCAGACTGTCCACTCTTAGACTGGATTCATATAGTTTGTCTTCTCACACAATTGGCCTTTCTAAACTCTTTATCTAGGGAGAAGTAATATGCCGATAAAATCACGCAGGATACTGTCTTGGCTCTTGGTCAACTCTCTTGTTTACAGAAGGTACTATCTACCTAGGCACCTGCATACGTAGGCAGATAAGGAAAACGATTTACCGTCGTCGAGTTGACAATTGTAAGTTGGGTTGAGAATTACGTAGCGTGCTATTAACTAACAGTTGCCTACTTAGAAGCGTATGGCCATGTCCTCCTAGATCGTAGCCTGCTTGTTGCTCAACTTGCGTACTTGGCTAGACTAAGCTCAAAGACAAAGATTATAATCCCAGTACGAAACGGACAGTACCCTTTATTGCATGGCAAACAAATATCTCATCTCAAGACCGAGTTTCCGAAACAAGGGAGAAGCTTTTGTAATGCAATGACCCTTGCTTCAACTACAAGATTGAGCAACTTGCAATTCATATCTTATTACGCTACTACGCCCCCTTGATACTCTAACCTCGTCTTCTAATCCCGGTTAGGAGAAACCTAGGACATATGAGTGGTCCATGTACGCGATGAAGTTAGCTTTAGACTTTATTTATCGCTCTTGGCTGCCCTAACATATAATACCAGGGATATCTAGTTTCCTCCTTACATTACCTATCTTTCAACACCGAGCAACCAACAGCCCATCACGACAGCGAGCGTTCCAAAAAGACAGGCTAGAATCATTATATATTTAACATGAACTTGTCGGAATGATTCATTGACTAAACCCACTTTCCAGTTTGTTACCAATATGGCGCGTACTCCGAGAGTCATCGTAGCTGGCGCCGGCCCTGTTGGCTTATATACTGCGCATGCCCTTGAAAGGGCGAACATCGATTATGTGGTAATCGAGCAACAGCCTGAGATCGTGAGATTAAAGGGCGCAGGGATTTTCCTAATGCCGCACACAGTTAGACTTCTTGATCAGATCGGTCTATACGAACGTGCAGCGAATTTGACGGTCCCAGTTACGGACAAAGCAGTACTGCTGCAGAATGGGCGACAAATTTACCGTTATTCTCTGTGGAAGCCATTGGAAGAAAAGTCGGTCATACTCTTGACTCCTTCAAAAACGTTGTACTATTATTTGACTAGGCACTGACTCAACCTTGAAGTCATAAGTATCGCATTCTTGCATTTTCGCGAAGTGATTTACTTCGGATACTTTATGAAAGTCTACCCAACCGCGAGAGTCGAATCAAGACGAACGCACGAATTGTTGATATCGAATCGAATACGAACGGGGTACGAGTTCACCTTGCAGATGGCACTGTTGAAGAGGGATCCTTAATTATTGGAGCCGATGGGATTCACAGCCGAACAAGAGAGATAATGGAGAGCCTCGTTCATGAGTCATCCGACATCATAAAGAAGAAAAAGGCGTCCCCTATGCTTTCAAGCTTCAAAGGGCTTTTTGGGCGGGTTCCTTACCAGGGAGGACTGGAAGAAGGCGTTATTTTCGAAACTCATGGCACTGGGGTAATTTCACAAGCGTCTTCTAACAACGAATTCATATATTTCGGGGTCATAACAGCGTTAGACGAACCAACTACCGCAAGACACCGATTCAGCGACAGAGAAATGGAGGAAGAAGCCAAACGCCTCTCCGATATCTATGCATTTCCGAACGTCAAATTCGGAGAACTTTGGAAGAATTGCGATCGTTCCAATGCCATCCTTGTCCACCTCGAAGAAGGGATTATCGATAAATGGTATCATGAACGCATCGTCTTGGTAGGCGATTCTGTCCATAAGATGACACCGATAGCCGGATTAGGTGCGAACACTGGCCTACAGTGTGCCGCTGCGCTCATGAACCAGCTGCACGGTATCTTAAGCTCAGGTTCGGACTTCACGACTAAGGAATTGGAAAAGGCATTTCAAGGCTACCAAAGCACACAAGAACCAATATGCCGGCATGTTGTTGATTTCGGGGCTGAAGTTACACGCCTGTTCAGTTGGAATAGTTGGGCAGCATGGCTGATGGACCGGTTCATACTACCATGGATGGATCTTGGGCAGAAGATCGTGAAAGACGTTGGTCCTATGGTTCGCGACGGGCACGTCCTTGAATACGTTCCCTTCGAGGGGAAGACAGGACTTGTTCCTTGGAATAGAGTGTTAAAAAAAG
The DNA here is from genome assembly GCA_022578945.1 of Hypoxylon fuscum. Lineage (NCBI taxonomy): Eukaryota > Fungi > Ascomycota > Sordariomycetes > Xylariales > Hypoxylaceae > Hypoxylon > Hypoxylon fuscum. The sequence goes on along the minus strand of MU399810.1, from coordinate 525,916 downwards.
GACAAGCTTGATGATATATCAGCGAATGAAATAGGAGGGTGGGATTTCATCGTCCATTCTAACATTAATTGTGCATCCAACCAATAGGCTCTCTAGGGGAGATCAAGAACCTAGTGTCTGATTTCTTGGGAGGTAAGATCTTAGCATCGAGTAACTCTCCTCTAGCCTTTTATTGTTTCGCCAGTCTAAACAGAAATTTATTTTCTGATTCAGGTACGAAGGTTCGAACCCTCTTCGTTATCTCCAGAAGTGAGACCTACTTAGGTACCTAGGTTATGGTATAACCTAGTTTTAGTTTGGTGAGGTTCATTAAGGGTTACCTTCTAGAGTTAAAAATTAGGACTTATGACTAGGTAAGGACTATACTATCCTGGGGGCTGTGAACCTGAATCGGAGCAATATGTAACGAGAGGAATTATATGGGTTGAAGTGGAAAAACCCCCTTATGCAGTTCGCCACCCAATTGTAAAGACGACACTGAATATCAATATCATGATCCTAGTTATCATAAAAGCGGATAATTAACTAGATCAACCAGTTGTATCAATGTGTTCCGGGGGGATAATCAGGCAGGATTCAGGATTTGAGTAACGCCGCCTATGCACTTCTACATATCATAGCGTATATAGGATAGAGATTGGTGATCTAGGCATCGCGTAGGTAGGTTATCTGTATGTAGTCATATTCTCTCTGCATGACCCCGATTCTTAAGCGTACAAATGTCGTCTATCTAGCCATACCGATTCGCGGGTGCGAAGCCGCGCTGCGGGTATGAGGCGATGCTGCCTAGCCACGATCCACAAATGGTCGGAATATCAGCTTTTACTGCAGTAGCGGTAAGTATCTAGCCCTATCCCTCACGCAGCACGATAGGCTGTAGACTGTACACGAAACTAGTGCTGATTTTCCTTAATGCTCGACGCAGGCGATGCCTATTCTATCCCTTTATACCTCGCCTATAGTGGATTTGATTGGGTTGGAGCCTACCGTGGATCGTCTTGGCTAGCTTATCTGCCGAGTGACTCAGCCCTCTAGCATCGCGGCACAGCAAAACGATAGATAACCCCACTAGAGGCTGAGAGTCAGAGCTAATGACTGTATTTCATAGGGGTGTAGGTAGGTAGTCCATGATGTTGTAGTAGATCATATATAATTCCTGCAAGTCGTCTCAAAGACTTCACTCTATCCTCAACCGCACTCCCCCTATTATTCTATCAAACGGCTTCTTTCTTGCATGACCTTTAGATTCATTTCACTTTTTGAAAATTAAACGAAAGCTCATAATGACTGGTAGAGGAAACGGAAGACGCGGTAACAAGCGTGCCACACAGGCTCAGCGACGCCACCGCCACGATAATGACCCCAGCATTAATGCTGCTCAGAAGGAAGCTGAGAGACGGGAGCGCATCCTAGCTGATCGACGCCGCAATGAATCGAAGTGGCGGCCCAAGATTCCCGAAGTCCGCAAGCTGAACTTCGAGAATTTCAAGAATCGTTTCCAGGATCTCGATGAGCCCGACTATGCCATCGACGTCCTCATGGCTGGTCCTAACCTCCAGGCCCAGATACGACGTGAGCAAGCATCTCGACGCAAGGAGGAGCTTGCCCGCATCCGTCAGAAGTATTTGCTAGCTTATGGCGGCGAGAGGGAGCACGCATATGTCCCTCATTATAAGAGAGACGTCCAGGAGAGAACCAGACGCGAGAAGAGAGCCGAGGCTACCCAAGTGAATGAGACCGAGATACAGCGCATTCGAATCCAGTCCCAGCCTGTTCTTGGACATCTCACGTCACTACTAAAGGACACCGAGTGCCGATCAACCCCTCGCACCTTTGTGAGACCTTTCAAGGCTCTGGTCTACTTCCAGCCTCAGATGAAAGAGATTCTTGCTACCTTAGAAGAGAAATGGGCTGATTTCGAGGAGTTGGAAGAGGTCGAGTCCGAGAAAATCACGGAGACCCCTGAAGAGGTGGAGATCGTAGAGAGCATTAACTCCAAGGACGGCGATTCTGGCAACGACAATGATGACACTGAGTCACTCATGTCTGTTGATTCTAATGCCGAGGACATCGACACAATCATGGACAGCCCCGAAGCTCTTAGGGACATGCGATGCTATGTTAACTTCGTCGAGAACGAGATCATGACTGCGCATAATCGCTTCGACGGAACAGGTGCGGAGAAAGTCAAGTTTGATGACTTGTGGAGCTTGTTTAAAGTTGGAGACCTGATCTACATGCCCGCTGCCGGAGAGACGGCAGGCCGCTACCACGAGGTCTGGCGCATCTACCGGACCGAAGTGCCAGAGCCGGAGGCGACATTCCCATCGAAGTTAGGATGGGAATTCTTCTCTGACGAGCTACAGCAGGACAAGAAGGCCAAATTTAACATATTCGCCTATTACATTGACCACGACGGTAACTCCTTCGGTTCCGTGCGCCACAAATTCGAGCTAGAGTCCTTCGCGGGCGAGCGTCTAATCGAGTCTCTCGAAGTCTTTCCCATCCGCTACCGACAGGACCACCAGCAACTCCTCGAGTCGCTCAAGAAGCAAGGTCGGGAGTTTCAGAAGTTCCTCGGGGACAGACACCAATTATATAACGCTTGGACATTGACTAGAAACCCGCCTTACGACACTACCGAAGCCGACGGAGAGATTCTGAATGATGAAAATGGCGACAAGATGCGGCATCCCGAGTTCGTCGAAAGCGACGTCATCGTCGACCTCGCAGAGGCTTACCAGAAGAACCCTGACTGGCGGCCCAGCTTCCACAGATTGACTGTGACCAAGTCAATCCGGTGCGAGATTGAGGATGACGACATGAACATCCAGCACTGGTTCGACGGGGCGCGCCAGAACTTGGCATATGCACAGCGCGAGATTGTCCAAAAAGAAGATGGCGTCGAGATGTGGCAGCGTCGCGAGAATCTCAACGTGGACATGTTCCTGCGCCAGCGCACCAAGGGAACTCGTACCTACGAGATGAAGCCCAATGCTTTGGAGCTGCGCGAGGAAGACCTCGTCTTGCTTCCCAAGCGCATGTTCGCATATGCCCTTCGGGAGCGTAGGTTCGTGCCTGTCAACACCCACTTCCTCAAGCCTATTCGCCGGGAGCAGGGCGTGTTCGAGAACCTGAAGATCCTGAAGGACTACAAGGACATTGTCAGGGGTTTGGTCGCGTCTCATTTCCAGAAGAAAACGCTGGAGCGGCGCTACGTGGACATGTCGACCGAAGGTCCGAGTCAGGATTTGATTCAGAACAAAGGAAGGGGTTTGGTAGTCTTGCTTCACGGTGTTCCGGGTGTAGGTAAAACTGCAACTGCTGAGGCTGTGGCTATGGAATACCGCAAGCCCCTCTTCGTCATTACCTGCGGTGATCTTGGTCTTACCCCATCTGAGGTCGAGTCTTCGCTGAGCAACGTCTTCCGTCTGGCGCACCTGTGGGACTGTGTCCTTCTGCTAGACGAGGCCGACGTGTTCCTCGCGCAGCGCTCCAAGACCGACATGAAGCGAAACGCGCTAGTCTCCGTGTTCCTCCGAGTCCTGGAGTACTACAACGGTCTGCTATTCCTGACCACGAACCGTGTGGGCACCATCGACGAGGCTTTCAAGTCGCGTATCCACATGTCGCTGTACTACCCACCCCTGGACAAGACGCAGACACGCGACATCTTCCGGCTCAACATTACGAAACTGAAGGAGATCGAGACACAGCGGCACGAGATGACAGGCGAGCCCATGCTGGCCATCAAGGAGAACGAGATCATCGACTTCGCGGGGCGCCACTACGAGGAAAACGCGCGGTCAACGGGTTGCTGGAACGGCCGCCAGATCCGCAACGCCTTCCAGATCGCGTCGAGCCTTGCGCACCATAATTACACGCACGCTATCGAGGCTGCGCGTGGCCGTGGCCAGCAGCCCCCCGCCGCGCCCATACTCGACCGCGGCTTGTTCGAGAAGGTGCAGATGTCGACGCAGAGCTTCGACCGCCACATGAAGGAGTCGAAGGGCTTCGACGCCGATCTCCCCCTCAGGAACACCTTTTACGAGGAGGGACGCTTCGAGTAATAGGTCTGACGTGAGAACGCTATTTGGACCTTCATGGCGGGGTGCTGAGGTCTACTCTTGGAACAACCGCGAGCGGATGTGGGGGATCCTAGTGGGTAGAATTCCCGACATGCACTCCCTGGGTACCTAGATGCCTAGGTACATAGCGACAATTCGTTACATTCGATTGGACCACCGCATCTCGTACTTCTAGTGTGATCGTAGTGTCTTGTGATTTTTTTCTCTTCTAGTTTGCGAATGGAGTCTAGTTCTGCCGGTGATGATTTCTCAATACGCACATCGTAACCATTTCGCATCGTAGTAGAGGCACCGCGCTGGCTTGATACGCCATTCTTCTAAATGAGATAAACCTAGTGATCTAGTTCCATCATTCATGTCTCATGATACCCTGCTCCAAGACGCATAAATCAATCCAAAAACCATCCTATACTTCGTGCAAGAACTGCTTGAACCAGTTAACGGCCGAGTTCTTCGCTTTCACCATAGCTAACTGTTCGCCCGGGTTTTTCTCGTCGCCACGAACAAGAGCACCGTGTGCTATACCCGGGAAATGGCGGTATTCAAACTCGAGATTCAGCTTCTGAAGCGTCTCGAACGCGTGGGCCTTCAGCTCAGCAGTGAAAGTTTGGTCGAGCTCAGGCGCAAGAAGCTGCACGGGCGCAGCAACCTCGTCGATGTCCTTCTTGGTTAGCAACGAAGGGTGACCCGTTGAGATGGCGTCGACTAGTGGGGGACTGTGGTCCTTGGAACCAAGCCGGAACACGGCCCAGCCGCCGTAGCAGTAGCCGACGGCGCCAACCTTCTTGTACTTCTGGCGCAGGATCTTGGCAGCAGCGAAAATTTCCGGTTCTCGGATCTCGCGGCTATTCCGCCCTATGAAGGCCTTGATGTCGAACGTAGCGAAATCCAGGTCCACGTCGAGGATCTCCCCTCCGAGGAAGTCGGGCAAATAGACTGTGGCATTGATCTCGCGGGCGTAGTGATCCGCTAACAGGCGCGCGTTATTAAAGGTCCAGCCAAAGGCGTCATGGACGATCAGTAGCGCGACGTCAGGGTTGTCGCCCGTGATATATGTGTCATTATCCCCGAGTTTGCTGACCTTCCCGGTCGGCGTACCGTTCCAGGTGAAACCTTTGAGACAGCACGAAGACAATGACATTGTGAAAAGTTATAGTTGTCTTGTATCTTTATCTTGTTATGTGAGGGGTATTGAATGATAAGTACCTAATGACGAATTTGTCAAGCCTTATTAGATTATTATATACCTCTGCTCACGGACAAACGGACTTAAGAAGGACGGGGTTTAGAGAACCTCCTCGGTATTCGCTATGCGTGCCAGACCTGAAAAATTGCACCATTGAATACGGTGAATTGACCGAACTTATAGGCTGCAAGTTCGGGGAATTTGACGGTCACTTACTTTAGTAACCATCGTATAAGATCGCCAAAGTTTTAAGAGTCGGACAAGCTGTAATCGCGAAGCCCGTTTGCAGTGAGTCTTGCCGGCACAGCCAGGTGACCGCTTATTGTGAGCCGAACAAATCGGGTTAATGAATCGCTCCGGCTGCAACCATCGCTGGGAGCGCTACGCATCGAAAGGTAGATGAAATTTTATAAGCTTAATAATATTGTCATATTCGAGATGCATTCGGGTATTGATATGCCATGGAACTACCATATTACTAACGTTGTGGGTTAAAGGTTATTGACCATTAGCATTTCGTATTCGTATCACAAAATTGAAGAAGCATCGTGTATTACATGTTGGTTTTACGGAGATAAGCTTCGTAGGTATTTTGGGAGACATACCTAGGTAAGTTATATCCGCCGCCTTCTCGCCAATGACTGAGGCGGTGTTATTGATATTGGCAGCAATGTGCCGTGGCGCGATGCTCAAGTCAGCTATTTTCAAAGCGTCAACGCTAGGAACGCTGAAATTCTCGTTTACGATGTCCATATTTTCCAGGGGTGCCATGTTGCATGGCCCGAGTGAATGTCAGGTAGACCCGACATGCTCCTGTACCCACTGGTCGATGATCTTGTTGTCTTATACTCGATATCTAAACGTCCTTGAGAAGTGGACTATCCGTATCGATACATGCTGCGTTCGATTTAGCTAGGAAGGGTGGGTGGACGTTAGCTATCTCTCTCCTAAATACCTCCATGCGAGGGGCAGCATCACGCTGTTTCTCCCCTTCAAGACTTTTTGATGTCGACGCCATGTTCGTCAGCGAAAAGCCTGATTCGAACTCGAGTGGGTCACTAAGCTCGGGACCTGTGATGTGCATGTGTCCACGAGGAAAGGGGTACGCAGTAAAGGTCGAGACGCCAAAACATTGCCCTATAGGTATTCAAACGCGGTCTGAGGCGAAACTACTTCCAGTCAGTCACCCATTAATATTTAACCTTCTAATCGCCTCTTAGGTACCTGCCCAGGTAACCTATTCCCTACAATTTTAAATATGTAGGTACCCAGCGTACTAAATATTGTGGCTTGATCCTTCAAGACCATTATCCCGTGTCTTAGATTAGTACCTAGGTACCTAGGTAATATTGAATGGACCGTCGAAAAAACCAGCTTTCTTAATACGTGCTGTTTTATATACTTCTCTCCAAATACCAACTTTCGTGGATAGCTACATTGGCACCGTCACCTAATATCAATCTTCCTTCTCTTCACCGGGGTACGGGTCAACTCTCTGAAGAGGGCAGCAGGTTCAGCAAAAGCCGATAATCTCGATCTCCATATCAAGCCATTGGCAGTAACGGTATAGCTCCCACAATGTGGCTTTGGGTCATTGAAGTACACAAGCTCAACTAATGTACCTTTACCCGACAGGACCATGACGCTACTGAATTAGTTTTCTCTCCTCTTTCATCGCTGAGTAATTGGTTTTGCGTTGTATTCTCTTTTCTATTCTCGTTCGAAAAGGAAAAAAGGTATAATCGTCGGGCGAGGGAAGCCGATGGAGGCAAATATCATATTTACCAGGTAATCAACCATACGATCATCAGTTAAAGGACTTGACGGTATGTTTGGCGCCACGTCAAACAGGAGGAAGTACGCCGCGGCGGTGCTGCCTTAGAAGGTATTTCTCCACCAGAAGATAGACCATATCACGGACATGTGGACTAACACAATTCGCTACTTCAAGATGCTATCTAGGAAGACATATCTACGCGAGAGGACATGTTGAACTACGACATCATCTCTCAGGGCTGCAAGGACCTCATCGTTGAGGCACACGACCGTCACCTAACATCTTCCCTAACTACGGATGCTAGGCTACTGGGACTCCAAGGACTCCAAGATCGAAACCCAGATGGCGGAAAGAAAATGAGAAAACTTCGCGTGTTGCCAGCGTTATGATAACTTTCGCTCCCTGGTCCTTTTCAACTTTTCTGCCAACCTAGGTAGGTAAGCCACTATATAGGTACTTATTATAGGGGGTATGCGCTGTAACCCACCTGAATTACACTGAGTTTATAGCATACATTTGCTTAATCTAGGTAATGACCTAAAATTACTACCTAGGTAGTTTTAATTTTTAAAAAAATCGTAAAATAGTTCCATACCTGGTAAAAATTAAATAGGCCATAATTGATTTTAATTATAATGAGCTATAGTGCGAGTTATGCTGAGAATTAAAGTGCTTGCTTTATAGGGAGTATATACGCTGTAACAGGGGGGTTATGCGCTATAACTCCCTATAAAAATGATCACTTTTATTTTCAGAATAACCAACCTAGGTACCTACCTAGGTACTCGCCCTATAGCTTGGTATTAGAATAAAAATCTATTATAGCTTATGCCCTCTTATACTTACAAGATACCAGGTATTTTACGATTTTATAAAAATTAAAATAATAACTTTATTTTTAATCACTATATTATAGCGATGCATACCTACCTACGCTAGAAGGCACTATAATCTTTCGGTAGCGTAGGTACCTAATCTCAACAGAGCAAGAAAAAGGGGGAAGAACCTACATGCATGATACCTACCTACTACGAGATCTTGGGGTTGCGCAATAACATCGTCTTCACCGCGTCAGTTCGTTTTAAACCTTGATTTTCTTTTAATGTTCATTAACATTCATGATTATTCATTAAGTATATTGCATCACTCATCGCAGGTTGCCCCTATCTCTTTCCTTCATTATTATGATGCAGAACCGCCCGCCGACCTAAATCATCAACTCTTTAACAATGCCTGCAATATGGCATTGATGAAGTCTGAGGCTGTTGCCACGATCTATAGTAGTGGGAGAGTTAGTACATAAACCGTCTAGGGGAAGGAAGGAGAGGGAGAAAGGGTTACTTACTGGTGTGGCATCGCCTATTAACTCCGTAGTTTGGGACACGAAAGCAGCGGTTAATAGGCTCTCTGCATTGCCCAGAAGCGTCATTATGCCCTTCACCGAGTCCGGTGTGATTAGAGGCGTTATCTGTTCGACGATGCCCTGGATGTCAATCTTGTCCAAGGCGCTGAGGAGGGGCTTAATTTGGTTGATTAAGCTAACCAGGTCAATTTGGCCTAGCGCGCTTAGCAGTGGCTTGACCTGATTCAGGAGGCTTGAGAGATCAAGTTTTCCGAGAGCACCAACTAACGGTGCCGCGCTATCGATGATGGTCTGAGTTTCATTGACGAAGTTGCTCGTAAGGAGCTTCTCCGCATTATCGACGAGGCCCACAAGACCATCGACAGAGGACGGCGTGAGCAGTGGGGAAATAGCATCGAAGATGCCCTTAATATCAATGCTTCCCAGCGAGGTGAGAATAGGGGCGATTTGGTCGATCAGGCTTTCGAAGTCAATTTGACTGAGGGCATCCAGGATAGGTTCGACCTTGTTGATAAGGCCTTGCAAGTCAATTTGTCCCAAAGAGTTGAGGAGTGGTGTGATTTGATTGATCAAGCCGACAAGGTCGATTTGGCCTAGAGCATCCAAGATGGGCTGCACCTTCTTGATTAAGCTGGCAATGTCAATCTGGCTCACAGCATCCAGAATGGGTTTGATCTGGTTTACGAGACCTGCCAGATCGATCTGGCCTAGAGCATCCAGGAGCGGTTTCACTTGTTCAATCAAGCTTTCCAGGTCAATCTTGCCAAGGGCAGATATCAATGGAACACCACCAGATATCAGCGTCTTCGTCTGATCGACAAAGTCAGATGTCAACAGGTCTTCAGCATTGTCCAGAAGTCCGATGATGCCCTTCACTGAGTCAGGCGTCAGCAATGGCTCAACAGCAGACAAGAGACCTTGAAGATCGATCTTGCTAAGACTGTCGAGTAAGGGTGAGATCTGTTTAATCAGACCCTGTAAGTCGATGTCTCCTAAGCTAGAGAGCAGAGGACCTGCTCCTGCGATGAGGGACTTGGTTTGGTCCACGAAGTCGCTAGTCAAAAGATTTTCGGCGTTTCCAAGGAGTCCAACAATGCCTTTGACAGATTCCGCTGTCAGCAGTGGGCTAACGGCATCAAACAGACTCTTGAGATCAAGCTGACTGATCTCGTCAAGAATTGGGCTGATCTGGTTGATCAAGCCTTCCAAGTCGATCTTGCTCAGACTAGATAGGAGCGGCCCTGCTCCCGAAATCAGAGACTTAGTCTGGTCAACGAAGTCTGATGTCAGGAGATTCTCAGCATTGCCTAATAGGCCAACGATGCCCTGTACCGAGTCTGCAGTCAGGAGAGGGGACAGAGCATCGAGTATGCCCTGAAGGTCAAGTTTTGCGAGACTGTCTATAAGAGGCTGTGCGCTGGAAAGTAATGACTTGAGCGAGGAGACGGTGTCCGTTGTCAGGAGTTGCTCAGCATTGCTTAGCAGGCCTACTATGCCCTTGACTGAATCAGCCGTGAGAAGTGGGGCAACGGCATCAAGTATGCCTTGAAGATCAATGTCTGACAGACTATCGATGAGGGGCTGAGCACTGGAAAGCAGCGACTTAAGTGAGTTGACGGTATCCGTGGTCAGAAGTTGGCCAGCGTTGTTTAGCAGGCTCACGATACTCTTCACCGAATCAGGTGTAAGGAGAGGAGATAGAGCATCAAGGATGCCCTGGAGATCAAGGTCCGAGAGGCTATCAATGAGTGGCTGAGCGCTGGAAAGAAGCGACTTCAGAGAGTCGACAGTGTCTGAGGTTAGAAGTGATTCAGCATTGCCCAGCAGAGTCACTATGCCCTTGATCGAGTCTGCCGTGAGAAGTGGGGCCAAGGCATTAAGTATGCCCTTGATGTCAATGCCCTTGATCTCGTCAATAATGCCTTCCAGATCCAGAGAAGAGAGCAGATCAACCAGCGGCTCTGTCTTTTGAAGAAGACTCCTGGCAATATTGGGAATAGGGGGCTGGAGCGTTGCGGCTAGGTACACCATCGCATCGTGTAGGGCCTGTAAGAACTCGTCGCTCAGAAGCTCTTGGATGGCCTTAAGATAACCTCCCAGATCACCCAATTGTGTGATGAGCTTGGTTAAGCTCGTGAGAATATCACCAAGGTCCCCAAGTCCGGTAAGGTCTCCTAGGTCAAGGCCACCGCTTGAGCCAGAGCCAGAGCCAGAGCCAGAGCCAGAGCCAGAGCCAGAACTTGTGTCATTGCTGGTTTGTCGCGGGTATAAGGCAGCTTTGTGTTGCTGGACTTGGTTTTTTCGTAACAAGCCGTTGAGTTCGGTCAGCGCATCTGTGAGATCTGATCGAGGAACCAATGCTAGATTGTGTCTTGCGAGAAGCGCGTCAAGCTGGGCCGCATCCAACTCCGGCGTCGAAGCTGTTTCCGGTGCGCTCTCGGCAACCAGACTGGCTGGCGCCAAAGCTGCTATGAGGAGCTTAGAGAACAGCATTTCGACTGTTGATTAGTTAGGGAGGTTCCTGAGGTGTCGTTCTCTCAAACTTGAAGCTGAAACTCCGGTTCAGCTCGACCACATCTGGGTTGGGAACGTAGTAGACAGGGTGGGAAGATCGAAAATATGAGCAGTAATACATGCTGCCCCTGTTGCTGCCATCGCGTGTCTGCTTCCTGTCACATGGAAATTGCTCTCGGCATATAATAGAGGAGCTTCGGACATCCTGCCTTCTTGGGATCTTCATCAACCTACTCACATGGGTAATAAGCTTACATAGTACTTAAGCATGTCTAGCCAAGCTAGCTACCCCAGCTTCCCCAACTTCTCCACGATAATTCCACTAGAGTACCCGAGGCCAGGGGATCCATAGCTGGTGGGCCGAAGCTGTCAAGCTTTTCTGGATGCTTATTCGATAACTTGGCAAGGGCGTAGGGTTGCATTAGCAGCGATGGAACGCTATGTGCGTGCCCGCCGTGTCCTCGCCTGCATCGAGGCTGGTACCATCGACTCAGAAAATCGCATTTTTCACAGCTCGAGGGTGCAGTTGACCAAACTGGCGACGGCTAGATTCCACGTCCGGTCCACTTCTTCCTAGTTTTTTCACATATTCTCATGTGAAGTGGATGAAAGCTTGGTGGGTTCTAAGACCAGAACGTCTGAGCGACAGCCAATTTCCTGTTCCTCTCCCACCTTCACGCGAGTATAGCGGCGAAAACTCGCGTGCGATGCAGACCGACTTATTACCCAAACCTACCTACTTACATACTAGTCACGCCAAGCCTCATCGCGATTTCGATGCCCAACTAGCAACGCCCGCGAACTTATATGTAACTATTGGATATCTTCGGCCCTCATGGTTGAAATAGGAATAATAGAGGTCCATCTGCCCTCCCTTTTAGGCAACTCGATGTATTGTGACATCACTTCTCTCCAACTCTTTACTCTCAGAGAAGATTAAGATCTCCCAATACTGATTAATTTCTAGGATGTTTATTTGCTAAACCCCGCAACTCCACCATCTTGCTCCGGGATCTTATGTGCGTGACCCGCGCAAAACCAGTAAACATCCTGGAATTTCTAAAGCTGACCAACCCCCTGCGATATTAGATGTCCCGCAACCAGGGGTATAATAACACAAATGGTGAAAATGGGTGTGCAGAGAGCACAAAAACATGAGGGGTAAGTAGTTACAAGGCGGTCGACAGCAAGCCCGGTCTAACATACTCTACCTAAGGTAGGGATGACAAGACAAAATGGCGGATCGTGTTGTCGTAATCCCGGATTAAAACTCCCGGCATATTGGATGTTGTGCGATCTCCATGTTGTCTTCAAGTTCTACATCCCGCCCACATGTTGGTCGACTCGTTCCCGGGTGCCCATCCTTCTGTCTCTTCGCCGTCTAGCAATTTGGTGCTGCCGAAGACAAAGTGACCATGGCGTCGGCCTTTCATGAAGACGTTTCCCACTACGAACCCAGCAGCCCTACCGCCTCCATACATGGCGGTAGAGGTGGTGATGGCCAAGCAGCATCAGATGCTCCGGGAAGGGGTAGTGATGCTACCTCCTCAGCTGATCACGTTCAGGAGAAGACGGCGGCGGCTGTCCCTCTCACAAAGAAACAGAAATTCAAACGCCACTGCGGGCGATTCTGGTGGTGGTATTTGATAGGGCATATCATCTTCCTCGCCATATTTTTACCGATCCTGTAAGTCTTCGGCCACGAAAATGAACAGACCAGAGCATTGACAGTTAGCTCAGGTTCCTGGTGATCATTCCGGCCGTCGTGCAGCGCATCATTGACAACCAACCGATGCCCATAAGCGACGGGTCATTCATAGTTCTATCCCCAGATCAACTGAATGTCTCAATTGTCACACAACTCGACACGCCATTACCGGCAGACATTGACCCAGTAACGTTGTTCATGTACAACAAGGACACGCCCACTTTCTCGCCCTTCGTCAATGTTACTCTGCCGCCGCTGCATCTGGATGGTGAAACGGAAATCAAACTCACTGATCAGACAGTCACAATAACCAACGAGACTGAACTAATCACCTGGTTTGGTCAGGTTTTTGACCAGCCGTCGGTTAAGTTATCCACCCGTGGTGACTCCACGGTTCATCTAGGTAAACTGCACTCGAACGCGCATATCGAGAAGACAGTTGAGGTGAGCTCGTTGAACAAACTAAGTGGCTTTGCCATCGAACACTTGCAGCTTATGCTGCCAGCCCTTGAAAACGGGACCAACATTCAGGGGACACTAAACCTGCCGAACTGGGGTGCCCTCACCCTTGGAATTGGCGACCTGTCTCTCAACCTGATGTCGGGAGACGTCAGGCTCGGCCTCATCACTGTCTATAATGTTCTTCTTCCTCACGGCAACAACTCAAGGTATTTCAACGGCGAGCTATTCCTCGACGTGCTCGTGCAGAACTTTGGCAAAATCCTCGCCAGCCAAGAGGACGCACTCAACGAGGGCAACATACAGATAGACGCGGTCGGCAATGCTACCGTAGTTGACGGTCAGCATATCCGATATATCGAGGCCATCCTCAATAAGAGGCGTGTATCGTCCACAATACCGGTCACCAAGTTGCTGGGTGATCTCATCAGCAGCTTCACGAACAATACTGATGTCTCCCTACCCGCATTATTTGATGATGTGTTTGGCAATTCTACCTTCATCGAGGAGGTACTGAGCCATTGGAACATGGCGAGCAACAGTACGGCGGCGGCGAAGAGATCGTTGCCAATTGCACGACGAGGCCCAGGGGCATTAAGTTTGCTCAAGCTGGGAATGAAGATGAGCTCCAAGTGGCTATCAACGATTTAATGTAATGATTAGCTTACTAGTACGAAATGTAATGTTAACTTAATGATAAATGATGCTAAAGAAATATGTCACAATGCTTTTGATATGACCGCTCAAGCTTCACCAAGTATGCGTCTCAATACCTCTCAAGACAAGTTACCACCATTCCACATAATTTATTACCAAAAATCAACCATTGTACATTGAAGGTTTCTTTTCTTTCCTAGAAGCCAACCAAGCATTACTTATGGTTAAGAACTAAACTATAGTACGCAAACACTCTCTTATAGAAAGTAGGGAGATATCAGTTACAAGCCTGGTAGCAAGTGAAGAAAAGGAACCTCGTCAGTCCTCGCGCGTTTTACCCTTAGAGGCGAACACTCCATACGATAGTATTGTGAAGAGACACCATAATGAAGTGGAGCCTGCTATAAGATACTAAACAAGTTAGTCTAGTACCGTCTTACAGGCTATCCAATCTAGGAAAATACGCCCGGCGAGGTGGAGTCCAAGTTAGATTTTCCCGGCCCTATACTATGGGGTCGGAATGTAGTCTGCGGGCAACCTATTCTATGCCCCATAGTTTCTCTTAGCGTCAACCTGAGTGAGGCCGTAAAAGGCATCGTTTCGTTCCCCAGATGCCAATTAGCTAAGTTAGTGCCGACAGCATACCTACAAGATTTTGATCGGCTTGCTACGTTTTGATCTATCAGTTTTTCACATATGAAACTAAGGCTAGCCTGTTGAGTTTTTAGTCACACAGCTGGCACTTTTCCTAGCAGGGGAAGACTCAGATATTCGTCTTCAGCCTTGCAAGGTTTGCACAACGTCCGGTCTTAATCTGAATGTCTAAAGTCGCTAACGACCAAGACAGTAGATCATGGCACGTTCAGGTAACTCCTCGTCCTGGCGTAAAGATCCATATGACCCTCTCTATGATTTTAGTACAAGCACGACTTCTAGATTAGAGTAGCATCGCTCAGAGAGAGGAGTCATGTTAGCTCTAGATGGCCAATTAAAACACTCACTACAACTCTTATAGGGTCGATATACTATCATATTCAAGACTAACGAGTTCGAGATTGAAGGAGTGGTTTTTCTACAACTTCTTAGGGTTGGCCACGCTGATCGTCCAATCTAGCACGACTACTACCTACTATGGCGTTGGCTCGATCATAGATCAGGCATGCTCCTGAAGAACCGAGGTCGAGCAGTTTACTATCTTCTGATAATCGGTACTTGTGATAATTGAGTTGCTTCTCATCCAACTCGTCATAATCTTCTCCTATTGATTCAGACTAGGCAGATAGTGTATTGTAGTGAAATATTCAGATATCTTGCAATTATCTAGCCCAAACTTTTCAACGTCTATCGCTATTATTCCTACAAGGACAACTACTAGTATGTGCCTCCAATCTGTAAGCATAATTTTACTTTACGATGAATAGTCTGAAAGTATTGGGTTGAGGGGTTGGGCTGAACAGGGGTTCCTATAACGATAACCCAGGACTGATTACCAGCTCAGCATCAACAATGGCCTAGAGACGCATACTATTGGATATTGAAACAAGCATCTGATCAAGTGCAAACTACTTTTTCACCTAAAAAGTTATTAGCTGTTAGTACTTTATATCATATACATTGGCAAGTGGGGTATGCTCTGCCTTGGAGGAAGATATACAAGGGGCATTCGCTATTTCGAGTTTTTAGATATCTTGTTGCTGGGATTCGTAGCGACGAGAAGTTCCTGATTTGTAGGAAAACTCTCATTGCCTTAGTACCACAGCAGGTCTAGTTTCGTTGGCTGCAGCTGATAGAACGTCCTGGATTTCAGGGGCGGTAACACGAACTTGCTACCCACTCGCTCATAAATCAATACGAAAGCACCTCTTGCAAGTAAAGTATATAACGGCGACCATATCTATTTAAATAATACGGGATCGGATGATCTTGCCCTACATAAATAAGGCTCTTAAAAGTTTCCTCCGTGTCGAAGCAAGGGATATATAAGCTTAAATCACGTAATGAAATATCCGCCCCCAATTCACCACTTAACGCCGCCCTTGCTATGGATTCAACCCGCCAGCACCGCTATATTTAGATAGGAAAAAAACAATCCGGCGGTGTTTCGTAGCACCGACATGCAGACCGGGATCATCTCTGCAGTCGAAACCCGATTTAATGCCGATTCAGGGGTTTTCATCGGCGTGACGAGTGATGAGGAGAAGAACATTCCGTAGCAGCCCTTCCGGATGAAACTGCAAGTCGATCGGCGATTCTGTGTTCCTGAAGCTAGTAGGGGATAGGCCGGTGTTGCGACTTTCGCAGCCACTACCTAGTACCGGACTTTGACCTTGTGCATAGGCCTATCGGGCGCTCAGGTTGAATTTAGCAACACCAACTCGACACCAGCACATAACCTCACCACGTCATGGAATATAAAGGAAAATAGTACAATGTCATCATAAATGCTCATTCTTAAGAAGGCTCGCTAGGCTTGTACCCATAAATATACGTCCTGGATAGATGTCAGCAACCACATCGCATATCAGGACTAGGATTGGCTTACACTTCTAAATACGCATGTACGTTGGTATCCTTGAAATCCTTCTTGACGTCCTCGACGAACTCGCGGACCTGGTCGGGGGTCATTCCTAGCACGCCGAGCACCTTGAGGCTCATGGCCTCGAGACCGGCCAGCATGTCCTCCTGGAAATAGGCGGCGACGGTCTTGAAGTAGTTGCCCTTGGCCCAGGGGCTCGTGGGCCAGTAGAAGCGCTTCTCGACGATGTTCTCGAAGCCGGCCTCCTCGAAGTAGCGGCGGTAGTTCTCGACGTTGCTCCAGGAGCGGCCGAGCCGCGACACGCCCTCGAGCATCATCTCGTTCCAGCGGTACAGCGCGGACTCGGTCGGCGCCCCGTCGATGTACTTCATGGGGAACAGCGCGTCCTGGAACTCCATGATGCCGCCGGGCGCCAGGTTCTCGAACCCTTGCCGCACCACGGCCGCCGGGTCGTTGAAGCAGCTCATGAGCGCGCGCCCGTGGATGAAGTCGAACGGCTCGCTAAATGTCCACTCGTCTTCTACGTCGTCGATCTCGAACCGGCAGTTCTCCGGGAGACTGTCGCATGGGAGGGTTAGTAAGGGCCTACGGAGTTAGTAGAACTGGATTGCAATTGCTGGATGCGCGTACAATTGAGGTTGGATCGGACTTAAGTCAGTGCCGACCACTTGAGATCTCGGATGTTGGGCGGCTATCCGAAGGGTTAGCATTACTTGAAGGACTAAATTGTGCAGTGGCGCATCGAACCAAAATCTATAGCCCATATACCGGTGCCTGAGACGGGGTTAGCATCTAGATAATAATAAACATCAAGGGCAAATTCTCGAACCTGTGGCAATATCCAAAACTCGTCGAGGGTTCTCCGCTATTGGCGCGATCTGAAGTCTGCTGCCGATAGCTATTGTGAACAATTGGTGCTGAAGATCTGCCTCATCCGTAAGTAAACTTGAAAGTGAATGACATATTCCTAATGATATAAGGATATCTACCTAATCTCTCTTGCTCTGCCTGGCAGGGACGTCAGTTGTTGAAGGGCAGCTTGCAGGGTGCCAAATATGCCTTGGAACATACAGCGTCATTTGGTAAGAAATATCCTAAGACGGCATGTCAGCGAAGAGCTTGGCGTACATAGGGCTACGGTGTGCCATACTGCCTTCTTTATATCGATGATATGTTCTACCATTTTCCTGAATGAAATGATAAAGGCTCGAGTCAAGCGACATCGTTGAAGATCTTTACGAAGGTCAGAAACTCAGGAGTTCAAGGCGTCTTGTCCAGATGCGCATATCCATATCTCCCGTACCTTATGCTCTCCGATAGTGATGCGGTGTCCTGCTAGATGTCAATCAAAAGTCCAATTATAATGTCTCATCAATTGTAGCACTTACTGTTTGCTCGTTGTCCACCGATGGCAAGGACGGAGCGCTCCCGCTGCCCCACGATAAGAGCGACACATCTTGGTCAACCGAGGCTGTCCGACTAGTAGACGTCCACGAATACGGCGTCGCGGAACCATTATTGTGGCCAACACCGGCGTCCGCCATCGTCAAATCCCCTCAGAAGCACAAGGCTGAGACCTAGCGAAACGTCCGAACTACACGGTTGGGCACACAAATGTCAGAGATTGAAAATTGTGATACGGGATCGAGGTACCATATGTTGAGTGACTCGGGGACAGGATTGCCACGAGGCAAGTTGGGGCACCAGGGGCTAGCACTTAATACATAGCGTGGGAAACGGGCGCGGGCGGGATGTCAGCAATGGCTTGTGACGGACCCTTTTTCATGGACCACTCAGACCTCACCTCATCAGTGCGACGCGGCCCTGCGGCGGGATATCTTGGTGTGCATATACATACTTCGTACATATTCGTCTGAAGGAAGCGCTAAGACTTGCCAAAGAACTTTTGGGGCGCGGCTGGCTTGGTATCGCACAATACTATGTACGTATACGTCTAGTAACATCCAAGACAGGCAGCTGGATCTGGATTCGGCGGCGAGGAAATGAAGGGTAACATCGCACTTCGAATTGCATTGCAGCCCTGGAACCAACAGAACCAAGAAACGAACCACTACAATCGTTAAGCCGCAGTTAAAAGGGCGTTAAAAGGGCTTCCCGCAGCTAAGAGCCGACGCATAGTGATCCTGAGACCGAAAAGTTCGGCGGTAATCCTTCCCTCTCAGCCGTTCGTTCAAACAAGTATTGTGTAGTAAGTGGTAGGTACCTATGTAGGTATCCTACTTGGCTTACCCCAAGGTCAGAACCAAACAAACCAACATATAATGTATCGATGCTCCATGCGTATTCGTCTCCCCGAGACAAACAATCTAATATTAGCTTCTTTCAGAGTTCCCATACCCTAAAAAGGGGCAAGATGACGAGGAGGCTTTTCCGCTTCCTGGAGTTAGGGCTTCGGGGGGACCTACGACCCCGGATCAGTTCGTGGCGCGATGCATTAAATGTTATTAGTGTATCTATGCAGGTAAGGAGGGGAACGTAAGATCTCCCCAAGGCATACATGGCATGACGGCGCGCAGTAACTTGCTCAAAAATAACACCCATTCTACCGGTAAGCTAGGTAGACATGGGTAGTCGGCTGCTTCGGTAGGCTGGGTAGGGTGCCGGGTTGGCACTGATAAAAAGTTGCGATCGTTATTGACGTGTAACATCGAATTGAATCGGGCTAATGCGCCACGATGGGAATTACAGGGGAATAGGTCGAGGCTTGACGGTCACCAACAGTTTAGCATGCGTCTGCCATGCAGCATTCCGGTAGGTAGAGGGTGTGGGACGATCCGAGCGATGGCAGTTAGTAATAAGATCAACTGTTTTGTTCCAAGGGCTGCGCAAATATCCGTGGGATGCGCCGTGAAATCACATGGCAGTATCCGTGTTGCTATTGGTCGTCTTACGGTGACTCTCATATTAAGGTATATTAACAGCAGTAACTCTCGATCCAAGCGGTCGGATAGGAGTGTCCTACTAATGTGAGCCTCGTACAACACAAAAGACCACGTCGGAGGTCATCCGCGATACTCGAAATGGAACGACCACCGGCGCTTTGATACGACGGTGACTCCAGGGATGCAAGGGGTAAAAGTCACACACAGGGAACCAAGGAGCCAACACCTTATTCGAACTGCCGAAAATCAAGGCTGCAGCCGGTTACGTCCCATTTTACTCTATAAATCGGGAACCCTCTCGGAACCGTCGCGCACACACCTGCCTTGTTTCTATATGCATTTCACCGGGCCGAGTGTTACCATATCCCATATCCCGTATCCCTCTTATGAACGCCTTAGTAAGAAAAATGCTTTCTCGGGTCCTCATGACATCGTAATTTCGTATCGCGTAGCAATTTACGCTTTGGATTCGTCCCAGTCGGACCAACGCCTGACCATCTCATCGACTCTTGCGATTCCGTTCTTGCTCGCATCGACCTCGAACCATTCTCTGTGGGCCTTCCCGCAAACGTCGCAATTGCCCTTGTCGCTCACTCGAAGACCGGCGCCCGCGAGCTCGATGTGGATCAGACGCTCGACCTTGTGGCTATGCGGCATTTTGCGAGGCGTCCCCGGCTGGCTGGACGAGATGTAGGGGTAGTACCGGACGAGCGATAGGTTATATCCGCACTGGCGCGTCCATTCGTTGAGGCGCCGCTGGACATTCGATGCACGACCGATCTTCAAGAGCACCTTCTTCTTGGACGAGCCTGTCTTGCTGTCCTTGATCGCAAATGACTCCATCACATCACTAGTTCGTCGCTGGCGCCCCGCATCGGGACGTGGTGGAGACAGAAGAGTCTTGGCCGCCTCGGCCGGAGGAGCTGCCGGCTGAGACTCGGGTGTCAGCCAGAAGATGTAGATATACCCAGGCTCGTCCTGTTGCGAGATGGGCTTGGCTAGTTCCGCCATGAGCTGCGAAGCTGTCTGTGGCGACGCGGACGCTGGTATCAACGACATGTAATGCGATGTCTGCGACATCTTGGACGACGGACGTTTCGACGACTCAACACTGGGCCGTGGACGCGCAGGAGAAGGCGCTAAATGCTGAGCTGCTGACGGCGGCCTCGAAGCAACAGGTTTAGCGGGCGCGCTCTGTATCGGTCTCGGCTTGGGTCGTACTGGAGGCTCCTCTATCTCTTCCTGGATAGTGAAACAGCAGCAGAAGCTCGTTTTCTTGGTCTGCTTAGGTTTCGGCCTAGGCGGTTGTGAGACGTTCGTGTTGCCATGATGCTGTGCGATCTTCTCGTTATGATGTTGTTTCGCAGGTCTCCCAGCGTTATGTCCCGTGTACCGCCCCTGTCTTTGTGCTTCGACTATACCGAGTCGGTCGATGAGAGTATCCAAGCTCTCGCGAGTTTCGAGGATCGGTGTGGTATTGCTTCTCGGTCCCGGACTAGACTTTGCAGACATGCTTGCTTGATCTTTGTGCTGCCAGCAGTAAAGATCAGGGTTACTTGGATCGTCGACGCGGAGTTTGTTGTATTTAGTTCGGGGAGCCACCGGAGTGCCTCCCGGCGAAGAGCTTAGATCTCGTCGACATGGACGGCCTCCTGAAGTGATTCCTCGGCATGTCGTTGCTGGATTCTTAGAATCGTTGCGGCCCAATAAAGACTCGGGGGTGTTTGGAATGAATGGCATTGTTCTCGAAGTTTAGACGGGTACCTAAAGGATATTCTTTGTAAGTCAAAATGAGGGTTAGGGGCCGTCACGATACCGAACGAAAGAACGAAAGAACGAAAGAACGAAAAAGTGAGCGAAGTTAGTAAGATTGTATTTCCCCGACAAACATCATAACTAAATCTATTGCTATTTTTACATGGTTAGTCTCTGAACATGTATGTACAGCTCACTAGACCACCTGCAGGCATTTACACGGTGAAGAGTGAATCAATTAACTCGCCCCGTCAGCCATTATCGGATTAATTGGAGAGGTTGGTTTGGTTGGTTCAGCGCTGTTAGCGCTCTTACACTCACTGCACCACTCATTAGGGCTGAGTGGGTTTGGGTCTTGAGTGGCAGAGTGGGAGGACTCCAGGTGTGGCTTAATATGGCGGAGTCGTGGCTGAGACATGGGTTATCCCCTTGAACCTACCTACTTACGTGTAACGTCCGAGTCCTTACAAGTGGTTGGCGTGGTGCAAGCAGTGCAAGGAATAAGGAACAACTCAAACGCCAACACAACGCAATAATCATTGTCATGCCACCGTTTGCACCTAAAAACCACAACTCGATTGTCAGAGGACCAGAAAAACAACAAGTCACGAATAGAAGCAACTCTTCGTAGGGAAAGCATGACTTTATCTACCTAACCTATCTTGCCTTACCCTAGGGCCTTATGGTGGAGTGTCCAGGGGACTGGCCGACCGCCGAGGACCTCGGTTCATGTCCTCAAGACTGACGATTGTCTCATAGAAAATATCCACGGGCTGCCACGGTTATTTTATGTACGTGCTATTTCTATATTTATTCTCATCTCTCACTGTTTTTATCCACGTCCTCGGTTCACCGCACATCCGGTTAGCCAGCACACAGAATCTCCCGAAAACCGGAAAGAGCGGAATCACCCAGTCACATATTTAAGAAAGGCTGTGGTGAAGCAATCATCTTATCCGAGGTCTTGTTCGTTCAAGACCAGGGCTCATTGCTCATTCTGTCATACACATATAAATGATGATCCCACGAGATCATCTACTCAGTTTCGCAATCTATGAAAGCCGAGCTACGATTAATAAGTGAATGAGATTTCGACGGCATTCCCATCTTTATTACACAATATCCTAAGTTAAATTGGGTGATATCCTATTCTATCCTTATATCCAACTCTTTTCCTTGCCCGCATCTATAAACAATCCTTCGCTATGAATGGGAGATTAACAATGCGCCGCACGATCGGTCTACATCTCAAAAGCAAGGCTTCTCTTATGCTTCTGCCTTCTCGGGCTCCTTCTTCTTCTGGCTCACGTCGACCCAGCCCATGCCCCAGGATGCTATAAAACTCAGAGATGCGCAACCAATCAGCAAGTAGCAGACGGTGTTAAAACTGTTGGAAAAGGCCAACAGTACGTTGTCAAGCTCCGGGCTTCCTGGTGGAACCAAGGCGCGCACCGCTGCAGCACTACCACCCGCAGCGAGAGCCGCACCGGGGTTTACCGAGGGTGCGAGTTCCGCAATCTGCTTGAGAAGCGTCTGCGTGAAGATAGTATTCGCTACTACGGAGAAAACGGCCGCCCCGAAGTTCTGGCAGAAAATGAGGAACGCAATGCCAAGTGCGCTCTGTGCGGGCGGCAGGGTGTTCTGGAGAGCGATTATACCGGCTTGCACGCCACATCCGCGGGCCCCGTATAGGATCTGAGACCCAACCCAATACGCTGTGGAAGTATCCGCGTCCCAGGTCGAGATCAAACCAGCGGCGATGGCGGTGCTCGCTCCGGCAAATGCCGCCCATGGAATGTAATAGCCGAGTCGAGTTACTAATAACTGTCAGCCTCATCCTTCCCGACAGTACCATTCTAGGAATGGTTAAAGAGGGTTCGATGAAAGGGATGACTTACCCAGCACTCCGGAGAGAATAACAAAGATTAGCCCGGACAAAATATTTGGCAACATATATACACCGCTCAGCGATGGGCCAACGCCCTTCACAGATTGGAAATATATCGGGGCAAACTGAGCAAGGACAAACACCGTGATCATGAGGAAGGTGTACTGGATGGTGCTGACCCAGACAACCTGCCTGCGCACCATCGAGAACGGAATCATCGCCTT
The DNA here is from genome assembly GCA_022578945.1 of Hypoxylon fuscum. NCBI lineage: Eukaryota > Fungi > Ascomycota > Sordariomycetes > Xylariales > Hypoxylaceae > Hypoxylon > Hypoxylon fuscum. The sequence goes on along the minus strand of MU399810.1, from coordinate 502,858 downwards.
ATCGCCCTCGCGGCGCTCCCAGAACAGGAAGATGACGAAGGCAACACCCGCACCTACGAAGAGACCGATCACAGTTGCAGAATTCCATGGGTACTCGGACGAGCCAAATTGAAGAGCCAAGAGGAACATAATGGCAGCAGGCGCGAAGACCACGAAGCCCACGAGGTCAAGCTGCGGGATGATCTGGCGAAACATTTTGAACGACATTTGCGGCTTCACTGTTTGATCGGGCACGTGCATGGTGGCCAGGAAAATGCCGGCAAGCCCGCCAAGGGGCAGGTTGATATAGAAACACCACCGCCAGGTCACGTATTGCGTGAATAGGCCTCCGATCAAAGGCCCAGCAATGAGGCCGATCTGTCCAACTGTTGGGGATATATCAGCATACGAGCTTCACTCACTGGGATCAGTATATGAGACGATCAACTTACACGCCATCATGAAGCCCATGTAGATGGGTCGCTTCTCCAAAGGCACGGCACCAGAAATGATAGTCAAGGAACCATTCTGGAGCCCCGAGCTACCCATTCCCGCGACGGCCCGCCCCACGATGAACATAACCGAGGACTGGGAGACGGCGCATAGCAGTGAACCGACCTCGAAGATGAAAAAGAAGAAGAGGAACACCCATTTCGCGCTAACGTGGGAATACACCTTGCCCGTCAGGGGTTGGAGAGTCGCACTAGATAACACACACCAGTAAGCTACCGCACCCTAACTTAGGTACTAACTAGCCTCCCCCAAGAGGCAACACTATAACAGGGAGAGAAGCACATACCTAGTAAGTTGATAAGCGCCGGAGTACCACCCGATATCCTGAAGGCTGTGGAAGTCCGACGTGATTTGCGGTATAGCCTATTGTGCGACGGGAATCAGCCTCCTTGTCTCCAAAACGCCTAACTTCGAAACCCTGAAGATCATATATATGACCATCACCCAGACGCGCAACTTACCGTGCTGATGATTGACATATCCAGCATGAGCAGGAAGAAAAATGTGGTGACGCTGAACAGGAGAACGATGAGCTTGAAGCCTGTGATGTAGTCGGTGTTCTCGACTTCCTCTGCCGGCGTGTCTGCTGTCGGGTCAGTCGTCGTCTGGTTTCCCTCTGACGATGTTATTTCCCCCTGGTCTCGGTCTGTGCCTGTGAAGTCCGCCGCCTCCTTCTCTTCTAGCGTTATGGAGGAAGCTGTCGTGTCGCCCTCACGCTTGGAGGATGACAGCCTCGGTATTTGCAGCTCCGCTGTTTTCTCCATGGTGTTTATGGCGCCTCTCCTGGGTTTAGGTCTACGGGCGTCGTCGCAAATGCTCCACGATTCAACGCTACGAGAACAATGATAGTTCACAAGCCCGTCCAATCAAAACAAGTGTTGAGACGAACGAGGACCTACGCGGTATAGTGTGTTTATGAATATGTTCGTTCTGGGATTAGAGATTAAGACTAGGAGCTTTCCGAAGCTAAGAACATCGGCAGCTAGTAGCTCTACTATATATGACAATAGAAGATCAAGATCGATAACAAGTAAACAAAAACAGATAGTCCTAGGTACGCATTATTGGCTGCCTGGCTGCCTTACTACAGTGCTATGACATGACTCAACCGTACCCAAACGGTAACGCAATTACCGTTACAAGCGAATCCAGCGGGCTTGAAAGGGTTGTGGTTTGTTGCGAATCCATACAAAACCTACCTTGGAGCATCGGACACCGGGGCCGAAGACCGAAACCCGTAACCGAAATCCGTTCGCCCTTCGGGAGACTTTTAATTCGAATCCTCCCCTATCCGGAGACTTTTGTCTTGGCTAAGAAAATAAGAAAATAACGGGATTTAGGTACAATGGGTTTGTCTGTGCCTCTTACATGCATTAGCATGAGCATGTGTCGTGCAGGCGATAGAGCATGGGGCTGGATGACTGGTCATCTATACGACTCGGCTTCACCAAATCCGATGACCGTCCTGGGAAGAGAGTAAAAAAAGCACAAAAATGAAACACCACCGGCCCCGTGTCTTCGGACGCGGGCTAATGCAACTAAATGCAACTGTTGAGATCTATCCTATAGGACTTCTTTTGCGCTACCAGTTTACCATATTATTATGCTATGAGGCCTACTGGTTCGGTAGACGTCGGTTCTTTTTACTCGAGCTACGGCTATAAGTTTATCTTGTTACAATTACGATGGGTTTGGTTGAGATAGAACTCCCACAGGAGCTACGAGCCTCGCTCGTGGTTTACACATTCTAGAATTATCCATAAAACCCCCGAAAAGAAAATCCGATATGTCATACCCATATGCCAACCAAGCGCCCATAATCCCTGTATCACACAAAAGCAATACCACATCTCGCAGTCTGGATCCGTGAAGCAGGTAGATAGAAGAGATATCAATTTATACCCGTCTATGCTCCCTTTTCCCAGCCAAAACTCCAAAGTTGGGGGTATTCTAATTCCACGCTACAATAATGACCGAATAGCAGCAGCCGTGCAACCGTACAACATATATATATATATACCCATATACCTTCCTATCTCATCACCGTAACATGTACCCGAGTCCCAGAGAATCCCTTCTATGAATACGTAGTCCCTTCCCACGACCGCAGCATGTCCGTCAGCCACGGGTCGTCCAGCCAGTCCATCGACGTGAACTCCGGGACGGCGCCCGGCATCGGCATCTGGTTCTGGTCGACCGCCGCGTTCGGCACGCTGCTGGCGCCCGGCGCCCCCGCGCCCACGCCGACCTGCTCCAGCGTGGCGGTCCAGATGGGGATGGTGGCGCGGAGCGCGTTGGCGGCCTTGGTGTAGTAGTCGGTGGTCTCGAGGTCGTCGGTGGTCTCGAGCCCGCAGACGCGGTGGACCTGCTCGTAGGCGCGCGCGGTCTGCTCCATGACGGCCATCAGGTCGACGCTGCCCTTGACCACGCCGCGGTCCCACTCCGGGTCGTCCACCACCAGCAGCCGGTACAGCGTCTGCGCCGACCGCCCGAAGTGCAGCGTCAGCGAGAACGAGAAGCACAGGAAGTCCGCCGGCGCGAACGCCAGGTAGTTCTCCAGCAGCGCCTTGCTCGCCTGCAGGCTCGCGTAGTACGCGTCCAGCTTGCCGAGATCGATCGCCTGCTGGCACGCGCCTACCGTGGCGGGCTTGAGCGGGTGCGTCGTGAGCCATGGGTTGATGTTCCACAGGGACATGTCTGCTATGGATAGCTCCGCCGCGTATAAATGTGAAAGGACGACCTCTGTCGGACTGTCAGCGCTGCACAGCGTGTCAAGACCAAAAGGGCCATTGTCAGGTATGATGCTTATCTTGAAATGCCAGGGTCGGGATAGTAGCTCGGAAGCCATGGTAGAAACGATAGTTATAAGGGGTAATGGATAGGGCACTTACTGTTATCCTGCAGGACCTGTGGAATCTCTTTCTTGACCGTCTCCAGGCTCGACCGGAGCGCCTTGACGTAAACCACGGGCGGCGCCTTCAACGACGTGGGATTTCCCGTGGGCTCGGTGGACCGCCATGTGATCTGCGCAATGTCTTCCTGAATCCGATGCACCCTGACCATAGCCACCAGAATCTCGTCGTTCAGGCATTCGGGATCCGTAGCGAGCTTCTGAAGCGAATCTTCCAGATGCGCGGTCCACCGCATTGTCTGAGTCCTCAGAAAATTTGAGATACTATGCAAAGTGAACAGTCAGTAGAGCACATACAACAGCGGCCACGTGATGGTTACACATGAACCTTTAGCGGTGATGGAGCCGGGCCGGGGCCGGAGGGGGGTCTCCGGAGAGGGGGAGGGCAGGAGCAGGGCAGACGTACCCAGTGCAGAGAGTGAAGCATGCCAAAGTAGCCCGCCTCTCCTCGTTCGTACGATTCGTGGAGAGCCCTATCTTCGGGTAAGGGTACGAAGGCTTAAAGCAATGCAGCTCCCTAAAGTAATTATCTTGCGGTGGCTTGTCGAGGCGAAGATCGGTGATGATCGTGGCCGCCAAGTTCACATACGCAACCATGTATGGCTTGCCGCTGAAATGATGCATGCCCCTAGATGAGATGTTAGATGAAGCCATGATAGCTGGGTATGGTAGATGAGCGTGTGGAAGACTACCGCTTCGATGATATTGCTATGAAGTTGAGTTACATACCAGCCAAGATAGCAAAGGAGGCCAAGCAGTAAATCGATATTTCGATCCAGGTCCAGCAGCATCTTCTGTGCCACGTGCTCTCTCACCTTTTGGCTAAGAGCCGCCTTTTGCGACGATGATTTGGAGCAGACGAGCATTATATTTAGCCATAGAAAAGGCCTCGACTGTTGCAGTCCTGGAGCACTAGATTTCAAAGTCAGTCACCATGAACACTTGAATAAATCACGACGCAGGAAGGTGGTACATGATCAAAGGGTTAGATCGCCCATTGAAGAGAAAAGGGGGGATGGTAATACTTACGTTGTGTCACGCGGAATATACACAAAGGGGAAGAACTCAAGAAAATGTTCTCGGAATAGCCGTAGTGTCTCTTCGGCCTCGGCCGGGGAGATGGAGAGGCTAGCATCGTGAGACGAGGCTACGGACGGAGGGGTGGGGTAGGAAGTCGCGGTCGGATAGCTGCTGCAAATGGAGGGGGGCGCGGTAGGAGGTGGTAGCGGCAACGCATGGCCGTTAGTTGCCTCCTTACTACCGCCCGGCACCGCTATGCACGGATCCAATTCTAGTGCGTCGGGACTCGCATCGACACTCGGACTAGTGCCGGGCAAGTCAGCAGCAACTGCTCTAAAAGCCCCTGCCGCCGCCGGATTTACGGCCGCCTGGGCCCGTAGTATGGAGACCAGGTCATCCAGCTTCTCCTCGAGATGGGCCGTCCTCTCCGATGCAGGCCGCCTTGCTGCACGTTTCCGAACACTGACGGACGGGATGCAGTCTTTGCCCAGCCTCTGACAGCGGTCGCAGACGGAACCAACACCGCTACGGTTAATACATTTGCACTTGGCTTTCGAACAATTAGTGCAGGCTTGGCCATATGGTACGGATTTGCGATGGCTGGCTCCTACTGCTTGGGACGAATCGGCCGAGTCGATGTCCATATCCATAGTCCCTTGCCTCCATCCGGTGGCGTTCTCAGTTGTGCCAAGTAGATTAACCCACCGGGTTGGTGGAGAAGGCAGTGTGATTCGGAGCCGATTGAAAATACGAAAACCGTCTTGTCTCGGGATTGAAAGACTATATTCGCACTAGAAATCAGAGACAAAGCAGATCGAATGTTCAGAACGCAATGGGAGGGCGCTCGAGCTACCTGCTCTTTGTTCGGCGGGATTCGGACACGCGAATTCCGTACGAGACGATGACTCGAGCAGGCTTCCAAGTTTGGCTCGTCCGGTGGAGATCTTACCCAAGTATCTCGATCTCATCTTACCGCTTATTTAATTGGAGTCGCATATGAAAAGTACTTTAGCACTAACAATAATCAGCTCTGATGATCGGCCTTCGGTTCTGAACCCCGGCTAACGTGGCTCAGCTGCCTCCTGTTCATTTTCACCACACCGTAACAGCCAAGGCAAGAGTCTATTTTAATATTATTAGATTAGCTAAGAGTTTTATATTTTCTAGCATAATAAAGCACTTTCAGGCGTCTACGTAAGGCTATTACGACGGGAAGTCAATTTTCGCCCTTAACCGCACCTGTTAGGTTAATCAACTCTTACCTAGAAATACGAGATATTATTGACCTAAGTAGGTTATTATTAGAAAAGCTAGGTAGGTATTCTCTCAATGCAATGAACAGGAACTTGCCAAAAGTTCGCCAGTCATCTATACTACTACGACTTACAACAATATCGTAGGTACCTAGGTAGTCGGGTACGCAGAGCATCCAAGAGCATTGAAGTTTACAAATTTCCAGACAAGCAGTCATGTCACGTAGTTCAAGCACTATTCGCAATAGCTCAAGAGTGCATGTGTGTGAAGTCAAAGAACAGAGTTTCTCATTGCCTAGTCCAATCTACTCAGCCTGAACAGATGAGATGAAAACAGCCATCCCATCATACAGCAGAACCTTAAGATATAGCCTTTGGCCGTTAACCCTAATAGAAAAGCAAGCACTATCTTGGCCAGGCCCAAGCCGTTCGACACAACCATCCCGTCAAGGCGCAGGACTCATCGGGTCCCCGTCGCTACCGGTTCCGAAGCTGCCGCCGCTGGGGCTACTACCGTCGCTAACAGCCTCGCCGTCAATGTCGCTTCGAGGGCCGGTAGGTGTAGGGTACTCGAAGCCCGGAGGAACACTCGAATAGCCCGAACCGTCTCGGATGTGCGAGAATGAGCCAATCGTGGTGTTTCCTTCGTCCTCCGCCGCGCTGCTCTGCGTGAAACCAGACACATCGCTGAGCATAGAAGACGAACGACCTCTGGATTTGGTCACGGGCTGGTGAGCATTCGGAGCAGCGGTACCCTGCGGCATATATCCTGGTGCAAGGGGCGAGGGGCCCCAGAGCGATTGGTTGTACAAGCTGTTGTTCCAAGCAGTTGCAGCGTCGTATGGTACCGTGGTGGTCGCGTTTCCTTGGGTTTGTGGTGCCGAGCCTGGAGATGAAAAGGGGGCACTGGCGTCGGGGAAATCGTAGGAGGTTGCATAATCATAAGCGGCTTGCTGCTGCTGTGTATGGAACGAGTCCAGCTGCGCCTTGAGTGCTATGTTGACCTGTTCCTTGTTATACATAGCGGCCTCAACCTCGTTGATCTTTGCGATTAGGTCATGTTCAACCGTGGCGATGTCATTCTCGTACGTTTCCCGAGCCTGTCGTCGGCGCTCCGCTTCATCAAGGCCACGAGCGTTGGCGTCAGCAATGCGTGCGTGCTCACCATCGACCTTGGCAATTCGGTTACTAATCTTGTTGCGCTTAGCCTGAAGGCTTGTTTTCTCTTCCTCGAGGGCCTTAAGGCCGCGGTCGACAGATGCTTTGAAGCCCTTAAATGCAGTAACAGCACCATCGTACTTGGCCCTCTCGCTAGACCACGTGGATTGCTTAGCCTTCCAGGCAGACTTCAAGGTTTCGGGAATTGACGCAAGCTCCTTCAATTCCGTCTCCAGGTTGATAAGTGCTTGTTCGGCTTGCTTGTGCTGCGTGGTGTTCTGCTGGATTTTCTGGCGCAGCTTATCGTCACCCGTGCCGGCTGACTGAACTGCTGCAGAAAGCTTTTCATTCTCCTTTTTCAAAGCATTCGCCTTGCGGTGGAACTCCTTTCGCAGCGCTTTCTGGCGGGACTTTTCTTCGGCCAACTTGCTTTCGGCTGCAGCAATCGAAGTCTTCAGAGTCGTGATGGGCGAATCAGGTCGGAGGGATCGTTGACTAGCAGGCTTCGTAGCGCCGGCATCAACATCTGTTGATTTTGCTTGAGTGGTCCTAACACTCGTGGAGAACAGAACCTCGTGCGTCATAGTGCTGACGAATTCGCATTCGTAGTTCGACATCGGAGTGAGCCCGTAGATGTCTCCGCTCCATCGAGTCCCGTGACAACTATCTCCCTCAAATTCCTGCACCGGGACCATGCGAGTAGGCTGCCAGACCGCATTGTTGACCCTCACATAGAATGGTTTCGAGGCATCGATTCTCGAACTGTCTTGGGCAACATTAGGATCCGGGGTATAAGGGAAGTGACTGGTGCTAAAGCACACTTCGTCACACCCCACGTAGGATATCCAGATCTGTTCAGGCTGCGTGTTGAACGGCGCGTTCCCCAGGTTATGAATGTCAGTAGCATTGGAACCTGCAGACTCTGCTGCAGCGTGAGTAAGCTCGTATTCTTTCACCACGACAATTTTGGTGCTCGCTAGAGCTGCCCAGAGCGGTTGTCGGTTCCGAATCTGAGCACTTTGTTTTCTTTTCTTTTTTGTAGTTAACGCTGTCGAGTTTTGAAGAGAGGCAGCATCGCTATCCGGAGTTGAAAATCCGCCATCGTTCTCCCCGGTGTAGGATTTCCCGGCTTCGGGATCAGCGGCATTCTGTGCTAGAATATCACGCCTTTCTCTCCTCAGATACCAATCGCGTATGTATTTCACCAACCCCTGCGTCAATATATGAATGGCCAATATGCTTTTAACCCAGCCGAACCATCCTGTCTGTACCTTGTCGTAACCTCTTATAGACTCTAGAGACTCTAACGGGTCGTCGAAATCAGGAACCATGAAGCGGCTCGAGCCCAGGAGATACCCTAAGGGGGAATATTTCATCTTGGTGTGGCGCAAGACGTGAGACAGCAGGATCATACTCAAGCAGATAAGCGTGTTCTTCATAGATCCTCCATCTCTCGAACTTGAACCACCACCCAGTCCTAGGGCAATAACCATCTGTGCTAGGTCGAGGATGACATGTTGGATGGGGCCCCATAGGAACAACCAGATCAGAAGCACGATACCATCAACACAGATAACAGTAGCCAGGGAAGGGGCACCCAAGTTCCATTCAAATACGTCGCTGAACGTCAAGCCGTTGCTCGTCACAAAGGTAAGCAGGGTGAAAAGAACGTAGATGCCGGACAGGGCTAGGGGGGGGATCTGCATCAAGATGATCAGAATGGCGATGGTGTCTTGCAGGGGACAAGATCGGAGGACAGTGAGAGCGAAGTCGACGCCCAAGGGACCGGGATCGCGGTGGACATTGGAATTCTTGGTGGCATTGACGTCGATTCGGCGATGATTCTCCTCCAGATTTCCGAGATTAGAATGATACGACTCGGACGAGGAAGATTCGGAATAGCCACCAAGAGAACCCCGTCTTAGCGACTCGGTAGTTCTATGTTCTGCAGGCATATCGATCGGTTGCTTAGAGTAGCCGTTCGCACAGGGAGGCGGTGTCGAGGGAACAGGGGGGATAGCCGCATCGTCGGCGGGCTGCTTCGCATTTCCGTTCAAGTGAACCTGGCTCTTTTGTTTGGATACGCGCCTTCCAGGACCTACTAAGCCATTCTCATGTCTGGTATCGCGATGATTCGAGGCACCGTGCTGTCGCTTTGCCGATGCTGAGGCACGAGGCATACGCTTCGCGTATTACTGACCCGACCCAGAAGCGTGTTCCGAGCCAGCCAGTTGTCAGTCAACCGAGGACGACGACGACGACGACAATACCTAATTTACTTTTTCCTCGGTAACTTCGGACAAAAATACTCTACCAACGGATACGACGGAGGTGGCTTTAACCTTTGTAAGCCGGTCCGGAGTAGGATTCATAGGAATAGATATTCCGGAGACGAGGGAGAGAGAGTGTGTGTGTGGAAGAAGGATAAGAAGAAGAAAAATGAAGGTTTAAAATGCTAAGGTCGTCCTTCATGCGCTACCAACGCTTTTCCACGGTGCACAACGTTTAAAATAGTTAGGTTTGCACTTAAACGTTGGTATACAACTTTAGATCAGATTTCCCCGTTCGATGCAAGTGCAAGAAGGTATTGTCGAAAACGGGGAGGTTATTAGACGTAAGGTTTGTGCGGGATGGGAGATTGAGATCGTGGGATTGGATTGATCTCTCAAGAGTGGGAAATGCTTGGTGGGAGAAAAGGAACAAAAAGGGCAAAAATACCACGGTGCAAGGTGCAAGGCAACGTGCAGGTGAACGAAAGCAGCATCCATCGCACGCGAGCCACTAGATGCGCTAAGTATTTAGGTACCTAGGTACGACCAACAAGGATCCCGCATGCCTGCGCGCGAATAGAAATGCCACTACAACCCAAGTACAGTACATTGTAAATAGGTACCTAGGTAGCACAACGCTGAAAGCCGCCCCCACAGTAATATTTTACAGTGACATTGTACCACGGGCCATATTACAGGGCTGTATCTGTAGGCTGCCGGTAGGCACTGGTCGCCTATAAATGACAGAACCGCAGGCTGCTCTTTCCCTGCGAAGATACGTTCTTGTAGTACAAGACACTATTTCGGGCCACCACTTGATTTTTTTTTAGTGGTGGAAAGGGAATGCACTTATTGAAGTTCGTGTTGCTAATAAAAGTCAAGTACCCCATTGACGCTTTGACGTTCGATGTTGCACTTTTTTCCCATCCATCGTGGCATTCCACTACCTGTACTATGTGATTCAATTAATTCAATGGCTCATGTCACCCTTCGGACTTCCCTCGTTAATCACCTACAGCCATTGAGATCCTCCCCCAAACCTGCATCGTCCAGCTATGGATGCTATGGATCTAACAGGCCAACAGCCCTGCCCCTACCGTGGTACACAGACGAACACGCATATCAAACTGTCTAACAATGGTTAAAGCTTGCCGTCAGCATTGCAGCTGCTGAAAGATGACGGCTGCCTACTAACGCGCGGCTGTGTCAGACCGGTATAAAGATAGAAGCAAACACCAACTAATACCAACTGTTAAGTAGGAATTGTGAATCGGTCGACGGAAGATCTCTTGGGACTTGGCGCCTTTCCCCAACTTACTTGGCACAGACATCCAGCAGCCAGCCTGGCACGAAGAAGCTCGTGGAGTTTTGCGGATCGCATACCTACGATCTTGTTATTTATTTATTATTTTAACATACTACCTAACCTACCAGGTATTCCGTCTATGTATTTGCTTCTCGGAAGCCCTGGAGCACAATCCATAAGATCCGCCTCGTTCATTGCAGGTCTAAATACCTCATTTTCACCAATGTCCCCATACTCCCATGGAAAGTAGTATTATAAGATTTGATATCGGAATGTGGCATGTTATCTGTTAATGGAATCTGCCACTGACTCGATAGTTGACAAACAGAGAAAGACATTAATTTCTCTCCGTGGAAAAGATCTCTTTAATCACATGGCCATCACGGATTCATTATGGGTCTTTGGACGGCTTTCTTCGGTCGTCTTTTTGTCGGTTTTCGTTTCGCCTTTGCCTTTTCCCTCTTAGATCTCTAAATCTTCAACGAAACCCCACATTATGGAGACGCCTGTGAAAAAATATTTACGAGTGCCGCCATTATCGACCATCTAGAACCCGAGGAGCGGGCTGCCTAGTTACAAAATTCCACAATGCGATCCACCATTCGTAGGTAACGCATAGCACTTTACGGCATCGCTTCATCGAAATGCACGTTGATGAGCAGGGTCCCATCCCATATGTAGTGTGATAACGCAGCATTGTTGCAACACCCACCCATGACTTCACACTGTTAGGTCTATGGGAGATCACTTTGCTCATGTGCTTTGAGCTTGTTCAGACTTCCAACTTCTCCATAGCGATTTTAGGTAGATCATCAAAGCCCTAATAGCCGACGGCTCAGGTTATTTACAATAGCCTCTCAACTGAGCCTTTGATCTTCTTAATGATACTCGCAACATATGTTGCCATCAAAGAGAAGAATGATAGCTACTCATTCAAACGCATCACAACAATATCTAAGCATCGAACAGAGTTAACGCGGGGCAGTCCCTTAATGCCTTGATGATCATCGATGCGACCTAACAAGGTTTCTATGAATGTACAGTACATAACATACTTCCTTCTTCTCCAGGTAACGCGGGACACTCACCTGTTACTGGCTGAGGTAAGAGTCTAGGAGCCGATTCCAGGGCGAGTAACGGCACTGTGTGTGGAGTTGGGCGGAGTCAGCAAAGTCATGCAGCATTTTTGCAACCAGTGGATGAGCAGCAAATTTGAACTTGCGTCGTCGATCATTAGCCTGCTCTGGCTCTTACTTAAGTAATAATACTCATAATATTCCACTAGTGGGCTCACGACGCACTCCGAATGTGTAGACGGCGAATCCTCACTGCAACTTTTTCACTCCTACTCTAGCTTAGGGGCGAACTTATTTGGTTTTCCACCAAACACACGGTAGGCTTGCCATGCAAGAGGACAGTTCTCTAGAATAGAACTTGCTATTCAATATCACTTCTGTTATCATTATCACTGCTGACGCAAAAAGCACGCGATTCCTTGGTCGATCGTCCAATGCGACAAAAGATGACGGAATGCGGTCGACCAATCCAGTTGACTCTAGCTGTCTGGTAACAACAGCTAAGTAGAGCGGTATCTAAACAATGTTTCACCAGCAAACAGTCTATCAGTAAAACATCGCGAAAATGCCCCCACACCACCATCTCACGGAGCTAGCAGCAGTGCTAATGTCTATTTGACGGCCCTGTCGGCATTTGGACGGCTGTGAGGTCCTCTTCCGGAAAGAAGCCCTTCTTGCTTCACAGTATCATCCGATACACAGCGTCGCAATTACCGATGCTATACCCAATTCCGTGGGCGTTAAACTTAAGTGCGAGGTGCTAACCTTTGTCTTACTAGTCTCGCCCGTGGCTTCAGGGGCACACAGCTAGAGATGCCGTCGCAACATCTGGCGAAGGTTATCGTGCCGCGCATCTTGGCCAGCCACTCCCGAACCCACATTTTTTCCGGCTATCACATTGCGCAAAAGCTGCACGCGACTTCTCACCGCCTATGTAACCCCTCATTCTTCCATCGGATTATATTGAATTCTCTGCCTAACACGCGCCGTTGACTATCAGTTTAAACCTCGTAAGATTATCGACATCTGCAAGCCAAGCACTATCTAGCAATAGGTTCTATCTCTACTTATCCGGAACTACGGTATACTCATTACCAGTTTACCCGAACGTTTTCATGAGTCATATCGCAGTTTTAAAAGAATTATAGGATCCTAGAATCAGAGCATAGATCATTCAGTTGCCCACTGTTCACGAACTTTCTGTGAAAATATAACGAAGAACGTTTCTGTACATTATTATAGGCGCCGTCGTCTTCCGCCAATGTAGCGATCCTATCCTTACTTGGATAGGCAGGAAGTCTCTTCAATGCTCACAAGCGGTCCTGCGGGTCCGTCTAGTAAAATAGCCTAGGTAGGCACAACGGGCCTTGACACGCGGGTGCGGGTGTGGCTTGCATATGAATGCTTCCCTCAGAGATCTGTTTGCTCTGCTAGATACCTGCCTGCCTAGGTAGGAAGGTGCCCCGGCCGGTGCAGAAGCGAAAACCTTCACTAGACGTCCCCGTCGATGCGGGGACTAAGCCGCAACCGAGGATGACGTAGACGTTGCTGCGTGTGCAGACATCGTGGGCGACCTATGTAACAGGTAAATAACTCTCATAAGTTTACCAACATGGGGCTCACTGAGTAGCAGAGCACTGTGCCCACACCAACGTACCCGGAAACTAGAAGACGAGATTCGGTATCACGTTCGGATCGGAAAGGATGATACTAGCTCTTACTAGTCTTATTATCCAACACATTGCACGACGACCAAATGAAGCATCAACTTTGGCTCCAAGACTCTGGGCACATGTAGAAAAATAGATCCTAAAAATAGATTCACGTAGACATGTGGAACTGTATTATTGAGCGTGTGTAACTTTCTAGAAGACGTTCTCGGAAGGCTTGGTTACCGGTTATTATATCTTACCTACCTCCTTAAGCAATAACCAGACACCTAAATCATCTACCTCAACGACTTCATCGTTTAATTCATACCCGGCATTCAGATATCCAGGTAAGTACTTCTACGTGGGTGACCAGAGACCTCTGTCTATAAGCGTTCTGAACTTCCAGTGATGGAAATTCTATAATCGGAGGAACATGTTCACCTGCCCCGTGTACTTGATAGCTCAACTTTCGACAGGTACATACAAGGAAACAGCTCTTCTCATGGCATAACCTGGTGGGAACATTTAGTAAGGAGGCTTTTTAACTTGGCTGGTATATTCAGTTCTTGAGAGTAATACAGTTTCTTAATTATACTCGGCTAATGATATATATCATAATGAATATCCTTGCTTTCCTGATCTACCCTTGGTCATAACAATGATTGGAAATACGAATCTCACGATCATCGTCAGCATAGTTCCCCCCCTTTCCTCATTCTGGCCCAAGCTTGAACAACTCTCAGTCTCATATGCAACTGTTCTGTTCTGTTCTGTTCTGTCTGGTAAGAACCATATCCTGAGTATCAGCGTTGCAATGGCTTCCCTCGGGTAAAAAGCACCTAAAACATCGGCCCTAGCTGCTCGATAAACTGCAACACAGTAGATGAAAACACAAAATTGCTGATAGGATATCCTGACAATGTGCCCATGCCCAACGTCTCATCATCTTCAATACACAACACAATCTAATAACCAAATCTCCTAAACGCCCAGTACCCCATGCCGAATCTCAACTTATGCAATCTCATACACTTGGTGGCGGCAAGAAAGTTGCCAGCACTTCACTTGCGGCGCTTAGGCAAGTAGCGCACCTCGGCGGCGCAGTTCCCGTCGTCGCCCTTGAAGCTGTCCTTGGCCGGGACGAAGTCGCCGCTCTGCAGGCTGCCCTTGACAAAGTAGACGTACCAGGCCTCGTGGAGGACGTTGCGATGCCTGCCGGTGCACTTGAGGATGACGCGGCCGCCGCTGAACTCCTCGAGCGTGGCCTGGATCTTGGCGAGGGAGAAGGTCTTCTTGTAGTCGGGCTCGATGCCGGCGTTCGTCAGGGCCCAGTAGGTGTCCAGCTGCTTGAAGAGGGCGAAGGCGCGCACGAAGTAGTCGACGACCTCGAGGCCGGCGGTGTAGCCGTCGCCGTAGCAGCTCGGGGCGAGGGTGTTGATGCACGTGGCGTGCTTGTTGTACTCGTGAGCCCATAGGTGGTCGTTGGAGCCGCTGCATTCTTTGGTTAGCCCTTCTTATCTATCCGAGTAATAGACACCCTGAATCCATCGCAGGTAATGTTGTTGTAAGGGAACGTACTAGTTCGCAATCCAGTACCGGTTCATATTGTCCAGCAGCTCGCCTTGGTCGTAATGTTTGAGGGTTTCGCTAATGTTCTCGAAATGCGGCGCCATGCCGCAGTATTGGTCGTACGATCCATCGCATAGATCCGGCCTGATAAGACGAAGCAATGGTTAGCTACCCGCGAGACCTAGGCACGAAATCCCCCGTTCTAGTATGTCAAGTGTGGACTAACCATAATCCGTGCAAAGTCCAGTCCTCTTCGCTCCCACCGACGTGAACCTTTTGGTCCCAGAACTGCGTGAGCAGCAGTCGCCCACCCGGATAGATGAAACAGCAGGAATCGGCATTGGTCGTGTTGTGGCAGCTTATCGGCCCATCGAGCGGACAAGACGGTGTACCGCTAAGAGGATCGTACGGGGTAACGGAGTTGTCAGCACCAAGAGGTGCTTGGGGGCTGATGGCCGAGAGAGGATCTAGTAGGTTAGATAGACCCGAGAGGAAGTTGGTCGCGTATGCGAATGCCGAGCGCAAGGAAGTCGGAGACGCCATTACGTCTATTGGAGCTTTTAAGTGATATTGTATTGTACTGTACTCTATATTGTCATAGGTAAGTAGGTAAGAGACGGAGAAAGACAGTCGTCGACTATGAACTGCTTTATAATGTAATTAATAGAAGTATTGGAAGTAAGTTTAAGTTGTTGGAAGACGGGAGGTTGAGTTCCATTCCATCCAAGCTTCCGGGTGGCTTACGCACTAATCGTGACAAGCTTTGGGGCGAGCGATCAGACCCTGTAACCTTGTGACGTGAGTGGAGGGGTGAGGCTGTTTGAGCAGCGAAGCCAGGTTTCTGATTGGTCCATTCATGCATGCAAGCCACAGCCCTAAAGGAGCCCCTCCCCTGCCCTGAGTTTATGTTCCCCCTGGCCCCCTAGCTTGTAACTCTATGCTTTCTGCCACGTTCTGCTTGGGCAATGGAATCTTATTTGATAATAGCAAGAGCGCTACTGAAGCCAGAATTAGTAGTCAAGTCATCAAGATTGTAAGAATTAAAGAATGAGTGTCAAGACAAGATCTTGAATGCGTTGGGACTGCACTAGTCCGCAAGTATTAATCTATCGAAACGAATCTTGCTGAATGTGAGGAGTATTATCCTAGACATTCGGGTATCATGAACGACGAAGTTCTGCCAGCAACCTGAACGCCAAATCCGATACCGTGGAAAGCCATGCAATCCGGAGAAAGAGAAAGAAAGAAAATCAACCTTGACAACGCCTCATCATACCATATACATATGCATGAGCATGTGCGTGTGCAGAAATATACGTTAAGCCTTCCACTGCATGGAACAGACGCCGTGCACAGACGTAGCTCAGACCTTCTCCCAGTCCATTGCATCCACCATGAAATCCCAGTCCTGCTTCGCTCCCCCTGTGGCTTGGGTAGTGCTAGTGGTCACAACCTCGCCGCCATTCGCGCGGATGTAATCAACAACTAGATCGTGGGCTCGTTCGATGGCTGCGAGGATCGTCTGCACCATCAGATCGAGGTTGTAAGCGGCCAGAGGCGGAGGGGGGACCCGTTCCTGCACCTCGTCGATGTTCTTCCAGCGGTTGCGAAGATCTTTTGCTCGCGTAAGCTGATAGCGGACCTCGGAGCTTCCAAAGATGCTGTTCAGCGGGTTTCTGGGGTCTTCGAGTGCTCGTAGGACATTGACATGGAATTGGTGGTTGGCGTATCGACCCGAGTGCCTGCTCGCAGCTAGGCCCTTTAGATTTACCGGATCGGTCGACATCCAAAAGGAGTCGCCATCGACGGTTATTCCGTAGATAGCCATCAGCCGCACCAGAGCTCTCTCTAGAAACATATAGAACTCGTGGAAATCCAGTTTAAACTGGACTTCCGCCGCCTCCGTCTCTTGTTGAGACTTGCCTGCGCCGTCCTTGGCCAAATTGTATCCCTGCTTAAGGAAGGGCAATTTCCAATTCAGGCGGGCAACAATCTTGAGGAAGCGCGAGAACTCACTCTCTAGGATCTTGGGGGATGGAGCTCTCGGGGCGACAGGAGTGCGGTCGCGGAAGATTGTGCCTCTAGACAAGGGAAGATGTGGAACTGATTGGGAGGCAGGCAAGTTGGGGAATTGCGAGGTCGAGCTCGACAACTTATCATTGAACTTAGAGACACCTGAGTTGAGAGTCTGTCGGAATGGTGGAGGGGACAAGGACCGTGCAGGTCGACTATTGCGTCTACCTCTGCTGCCACGACGGGTTGGGCGGTTATCTTTCTCTTCCGCCCATACGGACTCGGACAATCCGACCATGATTAATGTTGTATCAATGGTATCAACCTATGGTGGGGACGTGCTGGTAAAGGATGTGGGTGAATTGGTCGAAACGCCGCATACTCGAGAGATAGGAAGTTTGACTAACAGTCGTCGCGAGGTGTAGGGTAGGTTAATAAAAGAATGTAATGAAGTAGTGATACGTGGCTTGCACGACGGCTTATACAATACCAATTCTACTGATGCTGGTGAATTGGTTAATGATTATCGTGTAAAGGTAAGGGATTCCGATAATTCAAACGTGCATGGGATAAAATCATTGATAAAATCGTTGATGAAGTTAGGAAATTATTCTCATGACGCGCTTGTAGAATCCAAAAACGCGTCTGGTAAGTGGGTGGTGAGTGGGGGTACCTTATTAGTGCTGACACTGACAAAGATCAACCCCACATCATTACATAAGCCATATGGACTACGTACCTATCTTTGATCGATTACCTAATATGGTACCTTACCTAATGCAGATTTCATCTACAGTCTTTACCTCCTTCCTACCTCTATCTAACCTTGATATCTCTACTCGAGTATTAAATCATCTTCTCGTATCAGTTCTACGTTTATCCGATCGGGAGGTCGGAAGGGAATCTAGAGAGGATTGCGGCCTGTCTAGCAATGGGAAAGTAGAATTTCCCATCCCTTGGACCGGATCACATGTGCTGCAATCAACGCGCACACCACAGGTTTAGCAGCTATGTTCAGCCTGTTCCCAAGTGGAAGTTCATGCGTAAGACTTACCTGCTAGATATTCAGCTTTATCAAGTGTCTAATATAGGTTATCTTCGACCACTCGAGTCAAAAATTTCGATAAAGTGGCCTAACTCTTCCTTATGTCTTTACACGACGACATAGTAGTGAGTACGAGTAAGCCAAGTCTGGACCTTTGGCACTGAGTTGGTAGAATCTAATATGAACCATCGAGTACCCAACTCTGCTCCAACCCATATGCAACAGTTTGATACGATATCGCAAAGCGCTTGGAACAGTATTAACTTTGTCCTCTAGTAAGGATAATTTGGTGCAATCAACACGCCACGACCAAATCGGCTGAATGCAAGCTGAGTCCCTACTAATACACAGTAGTCGGGCGACAGCGAAACCTTATCGGGAGGATCCTCAGCTACTCGCCTGCTCGGTACAGGTATCCATATATCCTACTCGTATGCCGACGCTATGAGGATCGCTAATCACCGATGTGTCAACCTCACATCCCGGTACTGCCCGCCCGGCTACCGAGACAAAGTTGATGCTTTAGTATAGCGCCACCTTAACTAGTTTAGCCGCTCTCCATGCCGGAGTAAGGACGTCGAATGCCCACGATCCGGAGCTTACTCCCGCGCTCAGCTTTGCCGGACAGGGCAAAACTCAAAAGTATTTAAACTTTGAGCCGTCGGTCTACGAAAGGCTCTCGACCGGTCCTTAAGACATCATAAATCATCATTCATTCTTTATAAAAAGACCTCAACTCGCCACGCCTTCGTTTCTCAGGATCTTTTTGAGCCAAGCCAAACCAAATCATATCAAACCAAACCGGAACTTAGGATATCTGAAACCCATCTCTCAAGATGCACTTCACATCCGTCTTCACTAGTGCTGTCGCCGTCGCCTCTACTGGCGCCGCCGCAGTTCTTCCCCGGAAAGCGTCAATTGACATTGACGCTTATGTTGGTGATCTCAGGACCTTCACCACTATAGGCTGCGATACCAACAACCAAGGGGTTGGCACATTCACCCATTCGATGACAAGCTCTTGCATCATATATGCCGAGTCCTTCAGCTCTATCTACATCCACATGACACCTGGATTTGCCTGTGAGTATTTATCCGTGCAAGTTTCAATACAGACATATACATGCCGCGTAGCGAAGCTACCGTAGCTATGTCATGATGATCATCGAAGTTAATCTGACGATTCTAGTCCGCGCACATGTGACACACGATTGCCGGGACCAAGGGACACTCATTTCAGAGACTTTGCCAGGAGTGTTGCCTATCACCTGCAATAACCAGACTCATACCGAAGGCCCATGGGTTGCTTACAGTGTACACCCAATCCAACTTGGCGAATTATAGATTTTAAACTCTGCCATCTGAGATGTTGGCCTAATTTGCTATACGGGATATGGAATCCTTAGGGCAAAGAAACCTTCAAGTATAAAAATTGGAGGACTTGAATACTGATCATTTTTGTGGTAAACGAGATACGATAATAGATACGCTCACCAAGATCGAGTCCTGGCAATTCTACCTTTGCCCTGCTGGGTTTGGATATTCCTGCGGACACATAACTATCTGGAGGAAACCATGTAACATAGAGATATAGTTATAAATGCTAGACAAAGATGCACATATTTCGAAACTGCCACAACTATTACCAACTGAGCGATTCCCAGGCAGTACCGAGGTTATGGTGGGATAGATTTCTTCTATCACCTACTCTACATAGGAAGCAAGATCTGGTGGATCCGGGGTTCTCCATAAATCTGGCTTCTGGCTGCGCTATTTAGAATGGATATATTAGGTCTCGACAGCATCTGACTCGTGGTCGATATCGATTAGAGGGCTAGTTGCATTCACTCGGGTGCTATACCGGTTCTATAAGCTCCCTAGCATGCGTCACTCAGCAGTCAAAGATCGTACACATATACCCTGAATGAGGGTGACTCTGACATACCGAGGACTAGGAGTTCTGCTAGGTAGGCAGGTAGGGTATTAACTGTGGTTGAGGAAGTGCAAAACAGGCGAATTGGTAATGCTTGAAATTATAAAATATAATGTTTGGAAGATAGAATAAACTATTTGAACAGTATAAAGGGGTTTGATTTTCTGTTATTTTGAAAAAGAAAAGAGAGTTAGGGTTAGGGTTAGGGTTAGCTGTTTTCATAAGTGATTGTATATCGTCAAAAATTTTTTTTTGAGAGATTGTACTATTACTGTACCTTGGCATATTTCTTGGTTCAGTCCGTGACTGTTAGGAGTCTAGCCATAGTCTAGCCACTTGGGCTACCAGGAACCAGGGAGTGTATCGGAGTCATCAGGGGCTTCATAGCTTAGACAAAGGATGCTCACGTATCTGGACCCGGGACCTACCCGTGGCCGCTAGCTCATAGATAGGGCCACTCGTGCCACAACAGAATTCTTTCCCATGCTTCTATAGTCTGCATCGTGACAGTGACCATCTGTCATCAAGAGTGTTATGGGAAACACGAAGTACTGAAAGGTACGGTATATGAACCTGCATACTATTTGCTTGTATATCTAGGTACCTATACAAGTGATGGGGAATGTCCTGCTCATATACACTTTCCTGCTAAGATCCTATCTACTGTACTTTGAGAGCCGTGGAACATCTCACCTAATACGACGAACATAGGGGCAATGGGACCGATATTATTGGCATGTAGATCTCTACCGTTTTCATCTGGGGAAGAACTACACCATCTTTGTGTAGTGAAAGATTGATATGTGTTAGTGACACTATGTGGCAACTTGGGTAACCTGATAACCGACGTATTCGAGGTAGTTTGTCACAGCATTGTCTATCAAGCGGGATTAATAACAGACTGGTCTAATAGATTAGGTTATATGTGTTAATAGACTTCCCCCCAAAGTTTCATAACACGAGACCCAGCTAAGACGTGTTTCCCAACCCCAGTTTTTATTCTGATATCTGCTACCGCACTACCTTGATTCAATTGAATATTTCTCTTTTAAATCGGCTATATCCTCGTCCCCAAACGATAGGCTGGAAAGCATCGCGTAGGCATCACCAAGATTGAAGAAAAACTTGTCCATTGGACAGCCCCCCTTTTCATCTTCGACAAAGACAAACAACAACCCACCGGGTGTCTTCCAGTCTTGTTTCACGATAACTAAAAATGCTGTAGGCCACCAAGAGAGGTCACCTTTCGCGCCTCCATCGTCGCGAGGCTTGAATTTCTTGTCCATAGCGATGTGTGCTCTGGCTACATCTTCCAACGTCTTATTGTTGAAGTTGGCGGTGGGCTTAGCCGGCAAGGCAAGGTGAGTGCCTAGTTCGTTTTTGATCCATTCTTTCTCTAACGTCGAAGCTATCTCTTGAACACATGACTCGGGCATGTCAGCAAGGCTATACAGCGCGAATGCAGCGTCGTCCAAATTGCAGTCGCTATATTCCCCCAGCTCAGGGGCCGCTGGCGGCAATGAAAGGTCCGGAATCGATGACATGACGAATGGATGCAACTCGAGTGGATGTAGCGGCCGAGGAGGATTTGTAAGGACCTTATACTAGGTGCAGTTCGCATATGATGACGTTTTTCTGGGGAGCGTAAAATTAGATGGGGAATGAAGAGGGATTTTCGTTACAGAGTAAGCGGGCAGCCTGTGATATCTTGTAGGGATTGTCTGCACTACGAACATATATACAGTCAGTAATCCTAATGAAACATTCTTACGCAAGTAGCGCCGCTGGTAAAATATCAAGCTGTCGCTGATTCTTATAGGTAGGTAAACTGGAGATCCCCTATCCGACTCGAATGTGGAGATCGGACATCGGCTATACTTCGTACAGGATTAAAGTAATATAAGCTTGTACGCATCCTATGTTTTAATCAATAAACGGAGACTTGGTTGTTTGACCCCCTATTTAGAACAGAGACTTAAATTGGCTATCGCGGAATTACAAGCTTGGTGGGTCCCTAGTTTTTGACTTCAACTACTGGCCAGACATTCGTTGTAGAGACAATAAAACTCACCCAGCAAGTTTCATTTCTTATAAAAACGTTTACGGTACAGTTTACCGGTTATTAGGGCTGCTTCCCCTGAGTTACCAAGTGTGAATTATATTGTCAACCACATGAAAGTCACTTGTTCTACCCTCTTTGAAGAGGAAAATAAAGGGTGGAAGTTAGGAGAAAGTCAATAACGCCCTTAAAACCCACCCAAAACATGTGGCCTCATATATTAACAATCAACCCCTTAGAAGAGACATTTTTCTAATCTGCAACATGGCATTTTCTTCCGCTGATCACTGAGCGCGCGTACATGTTGGATGTACGATAGATTCGCTAGCGCAATCTCGGTACCTCCACCTTTATTTACCAACCAATATGACCCGCCCATCCCCCCTGGCAATCTCCTTTCCTGTCCCCATTTCATACCTACCTAGACAACCTTCTTTCCTGAGCAACCAGGGGTTCAAACATTTTATCGTTAAACTTCACCAGAATAAGTCATCCTACAATGGCCTCAAGAGACGCCCACGTAGTGAGCATCCACTATATGGAGTCTATATCCAGCGGATGCGGAGACCGCATCACCTTGTCAATTCGTTGGAACAATGCACGGCTAGTCGTGGATCTCGACCCATCTCCGGTGGGAAATGCGACAGAGGACTCTCTTATCGAGAAATACAACGCCGCATTTGATTCTGGAGATGCGGAGGAGGAGGAGGCAATGTCTGTCCAGATTTTGGACGCCATTGTTGACCTCGGAAGGCCGCTCTTTGATCGGCTCGCCCCACCTCCTATCCCTGGCACCTCTATTCTATCTGATCTCCATTCTCTTCTCTTCCCGAGCGAACATGCGTTTTTATTTCGCACCGTAGATAACAAGACGAAGTTGATTCCTAACGACCAGTCTCAGGACATTGCTCCCCATGCAGCTATCTACGTAGAGTCACCAGAGCTCCAGCTCCAAGTCACCCAGGACATGAATCTACCTAAATTCTCCACCAAGGATATTCACGTCATTCAAAAGCTTCTTGGCGACGGTTACATCACCCATGTGTCAGCAGGGGGCCAAGAGATGTGCTCCAAGGTTGGAAACGAACTGCGTGCTGAAGCCGTGCAGAGGGAATTATCCTGTCTCTTAAAAATTGCCGCCTCTCAGCAAGCAAGCGCCCTTCGTGTGCCGAAGCTACTTGGTCTAGTTCAGGCTCCCGATAGCGAGAGAATCATTGGTTTTCTAGAGGACTATATCCCCTGCTCGGATACCTGGGAGCTGTCCACACTTGGAAACATAGAGACTGTTTCTTCGATTGCGAAGACTCGGAGGGAAAAGTGGGCATCACAGGTTCAAGAGACGGTTCATCTGTTACACCAAATCGGCGTTACATGGGGTGACGGCAAGGCCTCCAATGTGTTGATCGACTGTAATACTGACGATGCTTGGGTCATTGATTTCGGGGGTGGATGGACTGATGGCTGGGTAGATCAGGAGTTGAGTGGGACCGTAGAAGGCGATGAGGTAGCGTTGAAAAAGATATGCAAATTCTTAGAGATTTAATAATTACACTGTGGTCATAGTGAATATCAAGATTTCTGCTTTCATCCCTGTTATGTTAAATGGTGACTCTTCGGTGCAAAATGTTGTAAGTACCTGATAACTCGTGGTGCTAGAGAAAAAATGGCAACAAAGGCGGGAGGTTATATGAAAGAAAGTTGTTCTGAAAGGCAATTGGGATACGAAGGGAGCGTGGGAGCTGAAGAACAAGAGCACGCAGAGCAGAGAGGGAGTTAAGGGAGGCTGCTCTCTTGACCCCCTCCCTTTCGGTTCACGTAGCCATCCATCTTACCAACATGTAATTGTCCGCCTTTGCACCAACACAGCATATGGCCCTGTAAATTAATTGTCTGCCAGCCTGTTAGCCGCCTTGGCTCTCATTCAACCCCCTTGCATAAAGTACATATGTACCTAAGGTATGTATTATTATTTTTTCAATATCTCCTTCCAATTGTTCTTTATTTGCCTACTTCACCCAGTATTATGACCTCATGCCCTAAACCAATGTCACTGTAAACCCTAGCGATACTTGAACCTTAGAGGATGGGTTCTTCACTGAATAATAGTACAAACACTAGAGTTCTTCGGAAGCTGGGCCGAAAGTCAGTACCATTACACTTTAAGTAAAAGCTCGTAAGCTAATCGATACAGTGAGAGCTACCAATTGGCTATGTATGTGCTATACCAGTATCGCGGCACTTCTGTCTCTTGTCGTTTTGTGCTTCCTCAGAATCTTGCGGGTCCCGACTCGCGCTTGAAGATTGTCAGCATTGTCCAGACCGCTATAGTACATACAGTTCTTCAGAATCCGGTTTTGCAAGTTGCCATCTTAGATGCCAAATCAAAGAGACCCGCCTGGATCCAACTAGAGAAACTTGACCTGGCTCGGCACATTGAATGACAGTTTCTGGACCGTTCGGTCGACTTCGAGAATGTGCTACAAGAGATAACTGTATCTCAACTTGATGCCACATATCCCGAACTTGAGAAGCGGCCAGGATGGAAAATATTCGTCCTCCACCAACTTGAGACAGACATTCTGGAGATACTATTTACTTGGAGTCATCCACACGCTGATGGCATGAGTGGGAAGATCTTCATGGAATGTTTGTTCCAGAACCTCAATACCAAACAAAACGATGACTTACATCAGGACATGGATAATGTGCTTAGACTTCCTGAGTCCACTCCAAGGCTCCCGCCACCAATCGAAGATCTCACAAAGCTTCCCGTAGAGCCACGCTTTGCCCTAAAATCACTCTGGGAGGAATACAGACCGCAGATTTTCTCCAGGAGCCTATCGCAGGCGAACTGGGCTCCGATTCATATGTCCCCTTACAAAACACAATTTCGTCTCTTCACCGTCGATAATACCACTCTTGCTAAGGTATTAGCTGCCTGCCGAGAGCAAAATACTACTCTCACCGGCCTTCTTCATGGACTGATACTTGTATCGCTTGCGACGCATCTCCAAGAAAACAGCGCACCGGCCTTCGAGAGCACAACGCCTATCAATCTACGGCGTTTCCTATCTTCAACCACAAGATATCCATGGATCCAACCAAAACGGACCATGGGAAACTACGTGACAATCACGGACCACGTGTTCGGCACCGAGCTTGTTAAACGGATTCGGTCTAAAATCCTACCGAAAACGACTGACATAGGACTACCTGCTAACCTTATGGACGAGATATGGTCTACCGCCTTCAATGTACGGAAAGATATACAGAATAAACTTGAAATTGGTGTGAAGAATGATATTGTGGGACTGATGAGGTTCGTCGGAGATTGGCTGGTACAGATGAGCGATATGGCACGGAAGCCTCGGCAACATTCTTGGTACGTTTCGAATCTTGGTGTGCTCGATGGGAACCCAAACATGAATGAAGAGCTGTCAAGTGGTAAAGACGAGGCTTGGTTTATTCGCCGAGCGCAATTTGCGATAAGCGCCGAGACTACCTCGGCAGCACTCGTGGTCTCCCTCATGACTGTCGCAGATGGGCAACTTTGTGTCGGAGGTAGTTGGCAAGATTGTATCTTTGATGTTAACTTAGGGGAAAGCGTCATGGGTGATCTGAAAAATTGGTTGGTCCAGATAGGGACTTAGTCATGAAAGTGGCCTTCGATCTGGTGTCAGAGAGTGGGCTTCCTTTTTGGCAGTGAAATATCATTTGAATGCTATGATAGAGTCACTTAATACTAAATGCTACTAGTCCTCTAACTTTTCAATAGTTAGATTAAAGTCGTCTATCTTCTTCGGTTATGATGGAGTTTGAAAAGTGCTTCCTCCTTTATGCGACGCTCCTCGATTTGGAATTCCAAAATTGAATTTGGAAGGATTTCGTACGGTGAATTCGGGTACTTAATACCGGAACGAGGCCAGTCTCGAGATTCTGGAGGATATTTCCCCCAAATCCATAGCTGGGGATTCTTACCTCGATTCCTACCATGTCTAATGCCTCGTTCGTCTTCCCTCATCATCCGAACTGGCATATTTTCAATTATATGATCCACGCAGACAAGATAGAAATGACCATGTAGATTGCAAGTATCTCTAGATGATCCCAGCCGGAGAGTGATATGATAGTCATCGTATGAGAAAATTCGGCCCATATTAGCGGTAAAACCTGTAGTACTATATGGGTGACCGTCTGCCCTACATGGAGTTGTTAGCTTGATTCGTTATGATATAGTGGAAAACTTACTGGATCCAGGCATAGGAAAGCCCATATCTGCCTGTCTCTTGCTTGACTATAGCCTCTATTGCTCGAACTTTACCTTCTTTAACGGGGCCAGGACAAGCCCAAACTACCTATAATGACCCAGTATTAGAATTAAGAACAAATACTAAAAGAGGTTACAAGTGGAGCTAACTCTTGGATCCTCTATAGTTCCGGAACCAACGGCTCGTTTTGCTTCGAGGATTCTAGTTCTAAAGCTGGGATCGTGTCGTGCACCTGGCCCAAGCTTCATCCCTTCGACCCAAACGATATTGTCATCTTTCTTAGATTTGAAACGAGACATTTACTATAATATGCTTAATGATGTATAGAAGCAGTCGTTTCACTATGTATTTTGTTTTGATGCACCGAACGGAAATTTCACAAAGCTACTTATATATATCCATGTGCCCACAAAGGGGATGGCCATACAAAGACTGCATAAACAGCTTTTTACTTGGTCACCTAATGTAGGACTGCTTCTTTCACTTGACAGAAGTCCGAGTATCTAGTTACCGTCCCGTCTGCATTAGGTAGGCATTGGCAAAGGCTTTTCAACGATTTTGATAGGTTGGTTTAACTAAGAATTTCAAAGGACACTAAAGAGTACGCCTACCTAGGCAATATTAGGTACATAACTAGGTAGTAAATATATTATATAAGAAACGCCTTTTTAAAGATAAGTATGTACTAGGCATACTCGAAAACAATGTACGTAAAATCATAGAACTTGAATTAAATGAATTAATTTGAAACCTATATAGACCAGGGAGCCGCCAATGACTCAAACATCATACATACGAGCTACATTTCATTCGGGGCCTATTTATTGTATATATGGCAGATCTTAAAATTCTTGAAACTTTCAAAATCTTCTTGTAATCCAATAGCTTCAAATGTTTGGTCATTATAACTCTTCCTACTCTCTTTACAGATCTCAATACTACAAATATGAACTGAGCTATAATTCCTTTTCAGAAACAGAATGAAAGGATTGCGCTTGGCTTCGAAACGCCCAGCTCAGCGTCGGATTAGATTCAATACATAATTCTTGGTGGCACACCAAAAACAATCTGCCCCTCCCTCTCGGCTCCTGACAACTGTACTGCATTTGAACTCTCTTCCAATGCAATAGTGTGTACCGTTTGTGTTACGAGTATCCTTGCGATCGCTAGGGCTACTAGAGCTGGTCCTAAGATCAAGAGAATCATGCCCAAGGTATTGACAGATAACCTGTTATTAACCAAGTTTCTGATAGTATTGTGCTGTTGCCTTAATCCAACCCATGGATGCCAGATAACGGATTTGCTTTGGATGCGCTCGGCTGGCTCGTAACTCAGCATTTTCCGCAGGAGATCCGCAAATTGAACAACCTCCTCCCGGGAATATTTCCATACAATGAATTCCGATTGTTGGTCTGGCGGTAGGTCTTTGGGGTCTTGAAGGTCACGATAGACTTTGTTCTCTGCTCCTAGTCTGGCTTCGAGGACATCAGAATACCCGCTCCCCTTTGCAAATTCCACTCTTTCTTTCTCAAGTGGGTCTGATTGCATCATCTGCTGCAGTTCTGGTTCGTTTAGGGCCTTTGAATTAGCAGATTCGGAATCGGATTCTCGCCTGCGTGGAGTTGATGGGCTTCGAATCTTACGTAGCATTTTTAGATAGGCTTTCGAATACACCGGAGGCAACCGGCCTAGATATAATTCGATATCGTCGATGGGGATGTCGATCAAACTGCCGGAAGTTGTAAACAGAGGTTCGCTCGTACGAACTTCAAATATTGTGCATGCTAACGCCCAGATGTCACTGTAAGGTCCTGGTTTTCCTGAATTCTCAAACATAACCTCGGGTGGTGCGTAGAGATTCGGAATACCTGTCGATTTGGGGGAATTTTCGGTGAAAAATGATTCACCAAAGTCAATTATTACAATCGAGTTGGTTGAAATATTCTCGCACCAAAATGGATCTACGGGTGGTACGCAGTATTCCGGGGCTCTTGGTCCTGGAGGTTGACCTGACACGGTTTCAATCTCGATACACTCAGGTTCTCCCATTAATTCTAGGATTTCCTCCTGGCTCAGGTCGTTAATACCCTCAATCTTCATGAGTATATTATTCGGCCTAAAATCCCCATGGCATATTCCGTGGCTGTGTAGAAAATGCAACGATTCGATTATCTGACGGCATACATCCCTGGCATTCGTGTTGGTTGTCTCCTTCCAACCCCTTTGTGCCAGTCGCCAACTCGACACTGCCCACCCGAAAACAGGCATGACAACGCAGAGGTGGCGGCCGTTAGGTCCTTGTATCCAAAAATCCTCTAAAGGTAGTGATATGTGATTCTTCGCGAGATCTTCCGAAGTACATTGATTACGTAGATGGTTGAATATCCTTTCTTCAATGCCTTTGGACGAGTGCTTGGCGGTCAGGATCTTGACCGCCCTCCATTTCTTCAAAACCAAATCGCGACAGAGCCAAACGATTCCGAAACCACCATTCCCAAGTTTGTGAGTAACCTCGAACCGGCCGTCAAGAATGTCATCAAGGTGAACAGGATGATGCCCACCCGGGTTGTACATCTGTACATCTTCTACACCCAAGCCACTGCCAGTCGATTCGTATTCGATTATCTCTTCTCCAGGAACCGCATCGCTTCCACCGACTAAAGCCTCGAGCTCCATATCCAGTAGTGGATGTTCAGTTGTAGCAACGCTTGTGTTCATAGTGCTGATCGTTTTGTACGTGGAGAGTTGGTAGGACCAGAATCTAAAATGATTAAAACAATGTAGAATGAATATTTGCTACGAAGTATGTATCCTGTTCAATGGTATATAGGTAAATTAATTAAAGATCTTTCTTGTTTAGGAACGTAAATCTTTGTTATTACTCGTCTTATTAAAGAAAGAAAACGTACAGGCGTAACAAAGGCCAGTTAAATAATAACAAAGAACGAATTTACGACTGGGTTTTTTATTTAATTTTAATATATAACTAAATTTAGTTTAGAATTATATTAAATATAATAATAATAAAATAAAAATACATTATAATTATTATATAACAATATTTTTTAATCATTTATTATCATTGATTTATACTTATTAGTCATATTATAATAGTATTAATAAATATAAAATTATATATTCGATCTTTCAATTACGCGCCTTAATAACCAACCCCTTACTTTATGCATACTCTCTTCTACACACACCAACACCGAAATAGTCCTCCCTTGACTGGCTTTCTTTTCCCTTAAACCAAACACATTGATGGGATTGAGTGTCGAGTCGACGGGAAAAGTCTAACAAAGTGCACATGGCGTCCTAGAAAATAAATAATTTATCTTTTATCATAATCAGTTTATCGCATGCCAATCTCTGTTCTTTCATCGCATCCCGGCCCAAAACACGCCAATTAGTTTGCCAAACTGCGAGCATGGAGTGTCAGCATATCTGATGCTTGGTATAAACAGCCTTTCAAAGGGCTCTATACCGTGCTCTTCGTTATGAAGCTCATCGTCCTTGTGCCGTTGGTCTTACTTCGTTACAGTTTGAGATCAACTCGTCCTTTTACGGAATGGAGTTTAAGGGTATGCGTCGTTAGAGTGCTGGCCCGAGAACTCTTTGACTACTGGTCTGAGACTCGCTCGAATGGGTTAACTGCCGTTCAGGAGGCTCACAACAACGCAACCGGCCGATTCTCTTTGGCTGAAGTAGCCGACCTAAGCTTATATTCAGGTCTCTTGACCCCCGGTACTTCCAAACCAGCTCCAGTCGGCGGGTTATGATTTCAAGGCCCACCTTCACAAGAGACGGATCTTAGCCATGAGAAAGTTATCCTGCACTTTCCTGGTGGTGCGTTCGTTCTGGCATACGGGACAGACGAAATCGGAAAGGATATTGCAAGTGTCATGACACAGTATCTGAAAGCAACAAGGACTTTCCTCGCGCAATATCGAATATCCACCGATAACGAGACTCGATTTCCAGCGGCTATCCAAGATTTGGTCACCTTTTATCGTTATACTCTGTCTTTGGGACTAGATCCTAAGAACATTATCCTTTCAGGGGACTCTGCGGCTGGAAATTTGGTTATCGCCCTTTTAAGATATTTCGAGAACTTACGCTCTCCTGAACTTCCGTTGCCCGGCGGCGCAATGCTTTGGTCCCCTTGGGTTCATGTCACGGCTGAAGCGGGCCAAGAATATACCAGATGTAGGAACTCGGAGAACGATGTTTTAACTTCATCAATTCTTCAGTGGGGTGCCGATGCTTACCTCCCTAAGGAGAACCCAGCCGCGGATGCTCTATCATTCATCTCGCCCTTACACCACCCTTTTAAGACCTCAGTTTCGATATTCATCAATGATGGAAGGAGTGAGGCATTCTTTGATTCAGGAAAGGAGTTTGCTCAAGAGATGGTGGAAATCCACGGCAATCGCATAAGATTCCATGCAACTGACTTGGCGCCCCATAACCTACTTATGGCTTACAAGGGGCTAGGAATGGACCATCAGATGGAAGTTGCAGCCAGAGACGCTTGCAAATTTTTTGAGCAGGTTGACTAGAGATCGGGAATACTGTAACAGTCTACAGTCCGCTTGTAGACATCGAGTTTTAGCATAAAAGTGATTTCGCTTCCTCGGTCTGTGATCGACACCGACTTAAACACTCCAAGGACGACTGGAACTTCTGTAATAAGTACTTTGTACCTAAATCAGTTCTGCTAAGCTTTAGGAGCCCCCCTTACTTAGACAGTTGTATACAAATTCATGATATAAGGTGCTGATGCCAAGGAATTAAAACGCAGGAGCTAAAATACAATTAAAGAGCGTTATAACCTACGTAGACAAGTGTCTGCTACGCTGTTGGTGAAAGTTGGTCCAACATACATTGGACGGTCGTTTACACATGTAACATACCATGCTCTCTCTGCCGCACAACAGTTGCTCAAAAAGCTGTGTGCTACATACGAGCAATGCTTTGAAATGTTACAACAGAGGTGTCAGAGCGGACTATGGGCGTACTACCCCTAGATGATGACCATAAGCTAAACCATAGACCTGGGTCAAACCTTTCACTTAACTAGAAATATTTTCACGGTATATTCATTCACGTACCGCACTTGCATTTTTACGGGGAATTATATGTAAGAACACACTGACAGATAGGTAGAACGACGATGTATTAAGGAAAACATATCGAAATTAACCCCTTCGAAATCTCCCTTTTGACATATCTAACATAATAATTATGTAGAATTCGGGCACTGAAACCTCCTTATTACACTTCACGAGAGGCTTTGGTATGGTGGATGTGGTGGTTCCTAACACTGTTTTCAACCTAATTGAAGAATCTATAAAGCTCTAAGCGAGACTCTCGCAAAACTGCTGATCTTGATATTGTCCCTAGCTAGTTCCGTGCCTACCTTTTCCTCGATGCTTGCGCATCATAGAGCCTTGCGACCAATTCCAGCGACAATTCTCCCTTGATGTATCACAACGCCCTGCTCTGTCTCTTTCACGGCCTTCGAGAACAAGTCAATCCATCCTTCTGCCGTCATCGGTGCCTGTGGCACCTTCTTTTGGGATGGGAATAATACATGAAGCTCCTCCAAAACCATCAAATAATCTTCAGTCCAAGCCTTAAGGTCCTGCTTCCTAGACTCGTAGACCTGAAGATGGACATCTTCAAGGCCGTGTTCCTCCAGATAGCGATCCAAGACCTCCAGCCAGTCCCCTTTGAGGCCCCGAGCACTGACGCCTGCCATCATTATTTGCAGTATTGTATCGCAGGCAGTCTTGCATATCTCCGGGGATGGAGACTCTGCTAAGAATCTGTCGCTTCGGACATCCTCCCATTGCAGCCACCCGCCAGGCTTTAAAAGGGCTATTGCCATAGACAACAGGGGCGTGACATCCGAATTGATGATGATGCTGGTGAAGCCTTTGATATGAACGATATCGTAGACGCCGACCATCTCAACAGGGACAGGCTTGGCAAGCACATCAAGCTGCTTGAGGGTTACGGCCTCTGGGAGATAGGCAGAGGCTGGAAAATGGACCGGGTTGATATCGTACCCATCCAGCTGAGCTGAGATGCCCTTCTTAGAGAGCTCAGTGTCTAGGTCAATCAGCCACATGCCATTGCCGCACCCAAGGTCTGCAATCTTCAAACTCTGGGACCCGACGACAGAACTTTCGATCTTAGGGTCTAAAATATGGCCGACGGTGTGTTGGTGAAGGAAATGTTGTAAGTGTAATCGTGCCGAGGTCCTGAAATTTCTGGTGGGTGCGGTCCAGTAGGCGGACGCGTCGTAGTCTTGGGCATCAGTAGAAGTAGCCATTATAGGAGTACGTGATGTTGGGATAAAAATGAATTGCTAGGTAGCTATGACCAGGTGTCAAGCTGTTGAATGACTAAATACGGAAATCGACTTCAACTTATGACAAAATACTTGTAGCCCTAGAATCTAATAACATGAAAGAAAACACAGCCTCATACTCAGGACATCGGGCCGGTTTTCTACGCGCCCTGCCATGAATCAGGGGAGGGTAACATTACACGTGTGCATTGAAAACCCAGTATGCAACTAACAGACGAGAAACAAGGCAGACTTTTGATATCAAGCTATAAACTGACAGATAGAAATTATGCAGTTGGTTTACTAAAGCTGGAATAACCCTGTAGGTAAGGTTTTAGCAACCAACATGGGAACCAACATAGGATGCCCGGCATTCAATCGATTGACCTGGGACGGCAATATGATGTAACAACCAACAACTAAAAAACAGATTATGACAATATGCAAGCGATGGTCTCACCCCCAATATGGACTATGACTTACGTATGTACATGTAGGTACCTACCTAGATCAACCACGGAAAGTTTGCGGATTGATATTGGAATAAACTTTAAAGAAATCACTTTCGACCCATAACTGTTAATTGTAGAAGCTGCTTGTGCCGCCAAACCTAAGGGGCACCTACCTAAACGATCTTTTATAAATCGATTGTCAATGTTTCTCAGACTTCTCCACTGGTTTATAGAAGCTTACACACTGCAAGTGATTGCCGTGAATGAAGAATATTTTCTTTCATGTCTTTTTTTTAGACCTACTCTTTAGCTACCTATTCCCTTAATTTAGGAAACATCCCATATGGTATCAAAGTTCAAGATACGCGGCACCGTGTTGTCGCCCAAGCATCATCGCAGTAATCTCTTCCGGGCCACCCAGACCAATGACACCCGTTCTTGCCATGCCCTTAACATAAGGCGTTAACATGAACGTGAAGGCGGCAAACGTCCATACGTAGCCCACCAGAAGCTCAAACCACCGAAGGCTTTGCCTTTGCTTGGGGCTCACGGCCTTACCCCAAACCCATTGGACGAAATCCTCGATAGTAATAGCCACAGGTTGCATCATGAAAAATGCAAACTCGCCTTTATCACTGCCTGTGGTCATGTACTGCTGGTACCAATGGATGGTAAAACTGATGTAGAATCCAAGGTAAAGTTGGAGATAGCGGGAGGGGATAAAACCTTTCCTGAAGCCCAGGAGCCGTGCAAGTCGAATGCCGGATTGTTGCACGATCTATGGAGGAACTGAAGTCAGCTATTCAATCCTAGGCACACAATATATAAATTATACAGATTACTCACTCTACGCAGGATTTGATGATAGGCAGTACTAAATAGAAGTCAGTACAGTATCCGCTACCGTCGGTATCACACGTTTCAACCAAGGGATACACACCTCCATATCCGCCTCACACTCCAAGCCTCAGTTACCGAGTTCAGCATCGGCGGCCACTCCCACGGCTCGTATATACCTAGAAGTACGGTAATCGCCGAGCTGCCGGCATGCGCAATTTCAATCGTATTCCAACCCCAAGTAGCACCGCACCAATTTTCAATCACTCCAAGAAGACGACCGGTCCACGGCGACGACAGTGCGACCGCCGGTCCTACCGTTTGACAGAACCCGATTCCGTAGACTCCCAGCGACTTCAGCGCAACATGCCACACGAGGTCCAGCACTCTCTTCCCGACGAACTTAAAGCGCGGTGCATCTGGATCGGGATGCGCCGGCACGCCTTTGACCTGCCAATCCCAGCCGATGCCGCGCGTAGTCGTCGCCAGGCGGACCGCCCACCTGAGGCGCTGCGGCCACGTCTCGAGGTCGCTCCACGCGACGCCGCTGCTGTCCTTTTTCGACGAAGACTTGTCGGGCCTGCCAACCCAGCGCGGATTCGAGACACTCAGGTCCAGGAACGACAGTAGGAAGATCACAAAGCCGCCCGAAAGACTGTAGTCCGGCGTCACGCCGCCGGCGGTGTAGTGCGGCCTCCAGAGCAGGAATAGGAGTAGTAGCGAACTGATAACGGTTGTACGAAGCGGACCGCGCCCGATAGCGTACCCAAAGACTAGCACCGCGAAGGCTGCTGGCATATAGAGCGCAGGCAGCTGCGCGCGCTCCCCGATGGGAGGGTAGTAAGAATCGATGAGGTTTTCGAGCATCTTGTCCAGGCTACCACAGCTCCCTTACGTCACCTTCTCATTAGATTAGGTGGTAGATGGCTGAAAAAGAGATGGAACTCGTCTCAAGTAATGGGACGGGTATTGCTTCGGTTACATATATAACTCTCCATGTCTCGTTAGTCCCGTCGTTCTGATCCCTCAAGTCTGGGTAGTTCCCCTAGTTAACACCCCTGACTGGGTGCCATATTTTCGGTGCAATGATCCCGGACCCCACATAGTCCATGAAGCAATTGGGTTCCTGGTGTAGATAGTCTCCCGATTGTAGCAATGACTATACTCAATCGCATGGAGAAATCACACCTTACATACATCGCGCCCGATATGCGATTTACGGCCTCGAAAGTGGAAGATGATGATATAGTGATCACCATCTCATCCTTCGCACTCTCATTTGACTATTAGACAACTCATCAACAGATACTATACCCACTTCTAATCTGGACGTGACCCGCTGTGGGATTCGTCCTAGCGTCTCAAGACACCGCTCTATCGAAGAAGGATTTGAGACCACTCCACTTCCGCATGGTATCTTCTGGCATAGCAAAGACAGCGATTATACGTGGTTTAATTCTTAAAATATCATTTCAGAGCCTACGTATATATATATAAATTTATTGTGACTTTAGTTTACAACAGGGAACGGCCCACGCTGCCGCCTTTCAAGAACCATCCGTGATACATCGGTGAGCCCCGCGTTCAATGCATTGCGCGGGGGGGGGGGGGGGGGGGGGGGGGGGGGGGGGGGGGGGGGGGGGGGGGGGGGGGGGGGGGGGGT
>MU399810.1:390693-467513 GCA_022578945.1 Hypoxylon fuscum | reverse complement strand
TTTTACAACCGGCACCGGCCCCCGCGCCCCCCTTTCCACAACCCACCGTGAAAAACCGGTGTGCCCCGCGTTAAATGCATTGCACCCCCCCCCCCCCCCCCCCCCCCCCTTTTTTTTTTCTTCTCTAAAATAGACAGTATTATAACTATCATCAACCTACCCATACTCACAAAGCCTAACTAGGTACCTTTCAATCTAAAACATACCATTTTTAGAAGGGTCAATCAAGCTCTTGGTACCTGGTACCTTCAAGACACTGTAGTATCGTCTGGATTAACCAGCCACACACGGCATCTTCAAATTGTCATAATCAGCAATAGCTAGTGACATACCAAGCTCGCCCTGGAGCTTTCAATTTATACTCTATATAAAGGTCGCTATATATACATGTGGGAATGTTGTTTTCTCGACGCCCTTCCTCCATTAGTCTCTCTAGTTGGCCAGGTTACCACGAACCCGCGGACCAAGCGAAGCATATTCGCGGCCAACTTCTAATCAACGACAGTCGGCCTATGCTTCTGCTCTTCTCAGGCGGCGGCGTGCAAACCGCTTGTTATTGTTGTTGCCGCCGCGGTTTCTCCCTCCTCTAGCATTTCCGTTGCCTGTGTTGCCTGTGTTGCCTGTGTTGCCTGTGTTGCCTGTGTTGCCTGTGTTGCCTGTGTTCGTGTTCCCATCATTGTTATTGCCAGTATTGGCGTCCCCTGCATTCGCCTGGTCCTGCGCGAGTCCGTCTGTGGCAGGGTCTGCCGCTTGGATCCCCTCTACCACAGACGTACCGATTTCTGCGTCGGTAGGCCCAGATTCTGCGAGGGCCTTCACAGCCGCAGGGAGGTCGGCGATGTTTTGCTGGATCTGCTCCTGAATGCTGTCAAGGGCTTGGAACGCTTGTATGTTCTCCGGCGTGTTTTCGGCGGGGGTGGTGTCGGTCTGCTGCACAGCGAAACACCCGCCAAACTCGTTGGCATTGCGACACCGCACGGTGCAGACGTCACCAGTTGATGCTTAGAAAACGGCCCGTGTCAGTGATTAGGGGATCGAATCGAGGCAGTGGTTGACGGTGAACTTACATCCAATGCATGCCATGTCGCTGGGCATCGCCACCTGTAGAGTGATATCCCCATTCTTATCGGCCTTGCTCTCCGTTGTAGTAACGTTGATCTGACCCGTCGTACCAGCCGTATTGCCCGTGAGGTCCATATCGCAGGTGTACGGACCAGCACCGGTGGCATTTACCTGCCGGATCGTAACTTGCACCTTGCTGCCCTTGGTCACCTGCGTGACTTGATTTGCCGCCAGAGCGTCCTCGGTGGTTGCACCCACGTCGATATTGCCCGCTTGCAGGGTCCTTCCGCACTGGTTCACAACATTTGTCGCAATTTCGGTTTGCGAGATGAAGTTGGCATCGGCAGCGTCGTCGGGGTTAACTATAATGCCTGTTGGCCTTCTGTACGGTAAGCAGGCTATTCAACTGGTACTTACCTTGCAGACCGAGACTCGCCGGTGATCCCTTCGCCCCCTGTGCTTTCAAGATAACACCTTGGCCATGAGCCACAGCTAACACAGCAGAAGCAGTAAAAATTCGTCTTAGAGAAGGCATGGTGTTCACAGAACTACAAGCAGAAGAGCAGCAACTAAAAGAAAGAACGCTGTTGAAAACAATTACCCAAGAATCGAAGCAGGCCGGCTGATCACACGAAGATGAACGGAAGAGGTTAACGGAAAAGGTTGACAGAAAAGATTGACGGGAAGATCGTAGATCAGAGCAATCCGATTCCCATTTCTGGCAATGTCTCGTCTTATACCCAGCAACACATCATCTTACAGAAGATCGTTCCACCTCTGCCGTTGCGTGGTGGGTGGGGCCGCCCCTTGCCCCGACCCCTTGAAACGGCCCGCAGCTCGGGTCAAGTTACTCTACGCGCCCCATCACGTTGAGACGACGGGTTTCCGGAGGAAAACTCCATAATAGATGAGGCAGCTTCATCAGCCCACCCCACGTAATAGGGATACTAGTTGGATTGGGCATGATATTGCTCTGTTTTGAGACGCGCAGTATACCTATGAAACGAAACCACCGTCAGAGTCCAGAAGATGGATTGAAAAGACTCCGCCATCCACACCTATTACCCTCCTGCCGCAGTCTTATGAGAGACGTGATTTCGGAATATTCTCGGAGAAGGGTATCGTGAAAGATGCCAGGCTTGAAAATTTACCCAACTTCCTTCAAGACCCATAAGTATGCCTGAATGACAGCATTCGCAGCCAAAATGAGAAATGTGACACGAAGTGCTTCGCAAGATGCGCGCAAAGGATCCTTGGAAATCTGGCGTGATAGAATGACCCGTCAAACGAGAAAAGTCACGATGCGCTCGGTGATCCTTTATTTAAATCGTGGTTCGGATGCGAGCTTTGAAGAAATATGGCGCTATACATGTAGCCAGAACTACGCAGTAGTGCGCCGCCCTCGCCGCCTCCGGTGGACCGGTTGCCTCTGGGATATCGAACGGCGAAGAAATGCATGGGCTTTCCATCTTATCAATGTCTAGGTTCGTTAGGATAATTTATATCTCTTCAGGACCGATGCACACAATTGCATAGGTGGTTACACTTCTTACTTTTCGTGTCCCAGTTAAGATACCAGTACATCGCAGCCGCAAGTAATAACAAGGGGGTAAGGATCGGAAAAATATATATTTTTAAATAAAATACGGTATTTTATATATATATTTAATTATATTAATTATATTTATATATTTTATATATTATATTTATATTATTTATTTTATTTAAAAAATATTTTATATTAAAATTTTTTAAAATTAATTAATAAAAAATTAATAAAAAATTAATAAATAATTAATAAAATTATTTAATAAATATTTATATAAATATTATTAAATTTTATTTTTATTAATATAATATTATTATATAAATTAATTATATATAAATTAATTATATTAAATAATTAATTAAATTAATTATTATATAATTAATTTTATATATATAAATAAAATTATTATAAATATAAATAAAAATATTATTAATATTAAATTTTATTATTATTATTTTTATTATTATATATAATTATTTTATTATTAAAATTTTATTAATTAATATTAATTAATAATTAATTAATAAAAAAAAAATATATATTAATTATTATAAATTAATAAAATAAAAATATTAAAAATTTAAATAATAAAATTTTTAATTAATTATTATAATATTTTTTTTTAAATATTTAATTAAAAAAAAATTTATTTAATTTTTAAAATATTATAAAATATATTAATAAATATAATATAAATTATATTATATTAAAATATTTAAAATATTATAAAATATATTAATAAAATTATATTTATTATATATAAAATAATTTTTATATTATAATTTATTAATTAAATTTAAAATTTTTTTATATATAATAAATTAATATATTTTAAAATTATTAATTAATAATTATTTAAAATTATATAAAATTAATTAATATATTTTAAAATTATTAATAAATAATTTTTTAAAATATATATATATTAAATTAATTAATAAAATTAATTAATTATAAAAAATTTTTTTTTTTTTTTTTTTATATTATAAAAAAAAAAATAATTTAATTATAAATTAAAAAATTTTTTTTTATATATATAATAATTTTAATTATATTATATTTATTATATTTAAAATTATATTTTATATATAAAAAATTAATTATAATTTAAAATATTATAATATATATTAATTATTATTTAAAATATATAATATATAATAAATTAAAAATAATAATTTATTATAAAAAAATATATTATAAATAATTTTATTATTAATTAAATTTTAATTATTTTATTTAAAGAATATTTTATATTTAAACTTTTCGAAATTAATTAATAAAAAACTAATAAATAATTGATAAGTAATTAATAAATAATTAATAAGTAATTAATAAGGTTACTTAGTAAATGTTCGCGTACACCTAGTAAATATTCGCGTACACATTACCAAACCTTATCCCCGCGCTACCATACACTATCCCGTATCATACATTCAACCATAATAATCTTTTTTATTTCGTACACTCCAGCAATTCCAACTATTCCCTGCCATCTTTATTAACTCACTGGCTGAATCCAGCAATTCCAGCGATTCCAGCCATACTGGCTGAATCCAGCGATTCCAGCGAATCCAGCGATTCCAGCCATACTGGCTGAATCCAGCGATTCCAGCGAATCCAGCGATTCCAGCCATACTGGCTGAATCCACTGATTCCAGCGATTTCAGCTATTCTAGCGATTCCAGCCATACCGGCTGATTCAGCTATCCTCCGGACAGGTATTAACTTTTTTTTTTCGGCCGCTCTTTATTCCATCCTGTCCCCGGCTCCCAATTACGTACAAAACCCCCCCGGCTCCTAATTAAAGCCTTCCGCAAGGAAAAATTTTTCGAACTTTTTTTTTTCGTTTAAAGTTTTTTAAAACTTACTTTAATTTAACGTTAAAATCCCCGGAACTTACGAAAGGTTAATAATAAGTTTAATTAATATTTATATAAAGTTATAACGGAGAACGAAAAAAAAAAGTTCGAAAAATTTTATATATAATTTATTATAAAATTATTTATTATATAATAAAAACTTTTATAAATATATTTATAATAAATTTTTATAATAAAAAAAAAAAAAAATTTATTAATATTAATATTAAATTTTAAAATTAAATTTTATAAATTTAAAAAATTATATTTATAAATAAATATAATAATAATTATAAATTTTAATTTATTTTATTTAATAAATTTTATATTTTTTTTATATTAAATAATTTTTAAAATTAATTAAAATAAATTTTAATATATTTTTTAATTTAAATTTTTTTTTAAATAATTATTTTTATTTAATAAAAATTTAAATTTTTTTTATTTTAAATTTATATTATATTTTTTAAATTTTTTAAAATATTTTAATTATTTTAATAATTTTTTTATTTATTTTAAAAATTTTAAATTTATTAATAATTTTAATAATAATTTTAATAATTTTAAATTTAAAAAATTTAATAAATTATTATTATTAAAAAAATTATTATATTAATAAAAAATATATTATTTAAATAGTTTAATTTTTTTTTTATTTTTATTAAAATTATTATTATATTTAATTAATTATTTAAATAATTTTAAATTATTTTTATATAATTTTTTAAATTTAATATATAAAAAAATATATATTATTAAAATTTTTAAATTAATTTAAATAAATATAAAATTTTAAAATATTTATTATTTTAAAATAAATTTTTTATTTTTATTATTTAATTTTATAAATATTATATAAAATTATTTTAATAATAATATTATATAATAAAATAAAAATAATATTATAAAAAAAAAATTTTTAAATTTTTTTAAATTTTTATTTTTAAAATTTTATTTTTTTTAATTATTAATTTTAAATTTAAATTTATAAAATTAAATTATTATTAAATTTTAATTTTAATTTATAATTTTTTATTATTTAATTATTTTTTATTATAATTTATTAATTTATTAATTATTAATTTTTTTTAA
Source organism: Hypoxylon fuscum (assembly GCA_022578945.1). NCBI lineage: Eukaryota > Fungi > Ascomycota > Sordariomycetes > Xylariales > Hypoxylaceae > Hypoxylon > Hypoxylon fuscum. Next base: position 461,951 of record MU399810.1, on the reverse strand, counting down.
TTTAATTAATTTATTTATTATAATTATTATTATTATTTTTAATAAAAATTTTTAATTTTTAATTATTTTAATTAATTTTTATATTAAATTAATATATTAATTAATAAATTTATTTAATAATTTTTTTATTATTATTAATTTTTTTTAAAATAATTTAATAATTTTTTATTATTTTTTTTTAAATTTAATTATTTTTTAATTATTATTTTTAAAATAAATTTATTTAATTAATTAAATAATTTTTTAATTAAAAAAAAATATTATTTAAATTAATTTAAAATTTAATTATTTATTATAAAATATTATTATAAAAAATTTTAATAAAATTATTAATATATATTTAAAAATTAATAATATATTATTTATATTTTAATTAATAAATTATATATTATAAAAAAATTTATTATAATATATATATATTTTATTATATTAATTAATTATATTTTTTTATTTAATATAAAAATTTATTTTTTTAATATTTTTTATAATTTATTATATTATTTTATTTTTATTTATATATTATAATAAATTTTTTTATAATATATAATTTTATTAAAAAATATAAAATTAAAAAAATTTTAATTTTTTTAAAATAAATATAAAAAATTAATAATATTAATTATATATAATTATATTATATTAAAAATTATAAAATAATTAAATAATTTTTTTTAAAAAAATTATATTTTTAATTTATTATTATTATTTTATAATAAAATTTTTAATTTAATTATTTAAATTTTAAAATATTTAAATTTTAAAATATTAAATAAAATAATATTTATTTTAATAATTATAAAAAAAAAATTTATATAATTAATAACTTTATAAATTACGAAATTAATAAAAACTTATAATATTATAAATAAAAAAATAATTATTAAAAAAACTTTTACCGATAAACCCCTTATGTACTTGCCGCGCCGAAGTAAAAGCAGGTAAAAAGCCCGCTCCATACTGAAATTAAACCACCATGTCGCCGGTTAAATGCTTATAGTAATACGGTGGAAGCTGATTTGTCTCCGCAGGCGATCTATGCCATATTGTCTCTGTCCTAGGACTGGTTTTCAACTACCGCGATAGGATGTAATATGCAGGCAATAGATTGTCCCAGTTGAAGGTGGGCGGGTAGCGATAAGGGGTATGGCTATTCATGGAATCCCAAGGTCCCGTCAGGATAGAACCGTACTTATAAGAGTCGAGCGGACACCGGGCTGCATCGTCTGCTTGGCCTGCTTCTGCATATCTCTACCGCCTAGAACAATCCGCCGCCGAGATGAAGTCGTTCCCTATTGCTCTCGCGCTCATCGCGCCAGTCCAAGCTGGTCTTCGCTTTGGATGTTCGTCGTTGACAATCCAGCGACTTGACCCCGTCGTCGAGCCTGGCAACGCTCCCTCTGCCCACGTCCATCACATCGTAGGTGGAAATGCCTTCAACGCCACCATGACCGGCGACGTGGGGGCGAGGGCTACCTGCACCACCTGCGAGATGTCCGAGGACTTTTCTAACTACTGGACTGCCGTGTTGTATTTCAAGCATCCTACTAACGGTTCATACCACCGTGTGCCGGTGACCAACAATGCCGCCCTCGCGCCCGGTACCCAGGGTGGAATTACCGTTTATTACACACCGCACGACTTCACCACCGACGACCTGAAGAACCAGCCCATCACGGCTTTCCCACCAGTAAGTCCACCCAATGCTATATCGCTGTTCCGGGTTCTGATTTTTTTCCCCAGGGTTTTCGTATGACCGTCGGCAGCCCGTCGACCGGTACTCTCGACGAGGCCAAGGGCCACATTGGCCTACGCTACAACTGTCTGCAGACGCTCATTAACAGAGGTGCGGAGATGGTTGACTTCCCCGACAAGCCATGCCCGGCCGGCATCTTTGCTGTCCACCACTTTCCGGCGTTAGTAGTCCCTGCATTTAGAAACACATGATTGTGCTAACCTTACCTAGATGCTGGGACGGAAAGAACCTTGACAGCCCCGACCACCAGTCTCACATGTACAACACCATTACTCGCGACGGCTTCACAAACGCTCCCCCGTGCCCGGCCTCGCATCCAGTGCGTATGCCGCAGGTGACCTACGAGACCGTGTGGGATACCACCAAGTTTAACAGCATGTGGCCTTCGGGTACCCCTAACCCCTTTGTCTGGAGCTTCGAGGGTAGCCGGGGGTACGGTACGCATGCCGACTATATGTTCGGATGGAAAGTGAGTAAATTTAGTTATAAATGGACTTATAATAATTATTTCGAATTTTTAATTCTAATATGTTATTATTTTTTAGGGCGATTCATTGCAGCGGGCCATGAACAAGTCCGAGTGCTTCTACGATGGCTGCGGTTCCATCACCAAACAGACCATGGCCAACGCCAACAAATGTACCGTCCCGGATATGGTCGGTGAGGTAACTGATGGATGTATGTTTCGAGCCTCTTGGATTTATTTTTATTTTTAAAAAATACTAACTTTGCTATAGGGCTTGACAAGCTGCCGGGAATGGAGATGTAGTTGGTTGACAAGGGTTTTGTAGTGTCATTCGTTTAACCGTATGAGGCCGCAGGGTTCGGAGTGATGTGACATTGAGAGACTTGAAGAGATTGGAATAAGATGTGCCTTGGTGACATAGCTGAGACCTGGGATCTCTTGCCAAGATATGGGGAGTTTCGTAGTGGGATAGACGGGCAGACGCTCATTTATTGAACACTCGAGTATATGCGAAGTGCCAATGCCAATGACGTTAGGATTTAGTGATGATATAACTTTCAGTTAGATAAATGGATTTACTCCGCTTTAGTGCCATCGTTGTAATAAGTTTCGTCTATAATTCAAATAGGGCTTTCCATATCATTTGTCTTACGTTTTAACTCCCTACCCAAATAGACCCACCTGATAAATTTTCATTCCGTTGCGATTGTGGAGTGTTGGGAAGATGAATGGCGAGTGAGCGGATGATAAGCTAGAGTATTGGAGGGTCGTGGCAGTTAATCCAAATAATCCAAATGAAAGGTAAACTAAACTTCATATTCCGATCAGAGCACTTGGCGGGGACGAGAGCCCCGGGCTTAGCTCAAAATACAATTGCCGAATATGTTGATTGATCTCAGGTGACAGAGCCTGGCGCCGGCAGATGGCAATTAGGACCGGTACTCCAATAGCGACAAGCGTGGTCCCTCTCGTTCAGACGAATGACATATTATCTGCGATCCTAAATCAGTGGATGTGTGTTTGCCTGGTATCTACCGGGGTCGAAGGAAGTATACATACATACATGAAAAAAAGTACTCAGGTATATAAATAGTTAAATATGTACCTATGGGGTTAATTGTTAAGGGGTGGATTTGTAGTCAAAGTACCTATGAATGCCTTCTTCGGTACAATAGATAGTGATACTTCATAGCAAGTTAAAATCTCGTATGCAGCATGTCTGTTTAGATATATTAATGTTGTGTGTATAAATCGATATTAATCCGAATCTTGAAAAGTAAGATCACAGCACACTAGAAAACAGGGAACCGCAAATACAAGTTTTTATGCCGGGTTGGAAGAACACCACCTTTCTGCGTTGCTAGCATGATAATGTAGAGGCCAGGATTATCCAGTACATGCCTATATATATGACCGCTACGCCTAGATTGTGTATTTCACTATCATGTATAGCAGCAGCACATTTGCTATTCAACGGCCTTGCGTAGAGATAACATACCGTGTCCGAGTCTAACGGAGGGCTGAATGACCTATTACCACCACACGGAGAGATACGTATGTATGAAATTATTATTATTTAATAATATTATATTACAACCAAATACTTTGTCGTCTTGAGGAACCGGTTATAAGCACGTATAGGGCTGATTAAATAACAATACCTGCCAGTGAAATCTGTCATTGTTGAGTGGCTCCTGTTGTTTGCCGAAATGTTATTATGTGTAGAAGTTGAAAGTAAACCACTTGTCTACATCGTGGACCATATACCTGCTACTCAACAATCACCTTGATCTTAGCCACAATTACGGTTATCGTTGTCTACCTACCTATGCTGTTTACCTACACAGATAGTGTATACACTTCCACCAACTTGAACATGGTGAAGTATAGGAAGATCATAGAAAAGCATGAGCATGTACTTCGTATATATTTATGGATTGTATTGCATGTTCCGTGGGACATGTCTAGTTTATAAGAGCCTCGTGGATATTCTATATCATAATTATACGATATGGTTGGTATTGACACTGAAGGCATGCGTCGGGAATATCGAGTATCTCGATTTTTGGCCTTGTTCTATGGTTTGTTTCATTCACGTTTCCTTTCCCCATTTCTTATGCTTCATTTCTCGAGAGAAATACCCAACATGCCGCTGGAATGATCATCATCGAAGCAGCCTCGCACACCATCTTTCTTTCTATATTCCTAGAATTCCACTACTTCGCTATATTTTCTTGTTTGATATGTTAACAACCTTATCTCAGGATGACCTCACCTAATAAAATTATACCTGGTCATTTCCTTCAACTGTCTCTTTCCGTTTTCTCACTTCTCCCTGGTGTCATAAACTCGACTCTAAGTTGCCCACGTTATCTGGTATTTTAATTTGGCCGTTAAATAGTGTTGCTTCCTCACGTGGCGGGAAAGTTTTTAATCTTGAAGGTAGCCCAAGGTCAAAGCGAAGCCACCAGTAGACGCACAGACACAACGCGGTCAGAAACTCGTGAAACTACAACGTGGCTTATGTAAGATGATTTATTTGAAGACGTCTTCAGACATGCCAACGGAATAACCGCTATACTGTACACTCTAGCAATGATGTGACCTCCCTTTACCTAAAGAACAAACGCGCACGGGCACCCTGCATCCCCGAATCAGCCCAACAGCATCTTCCGGGGATCCTCAATATACTCCTTGACCTTGACCAAGAACTGAACAGCTTCCCTGCCATCAAGAAGACGGTGATCGTAGGTCAGGGCGAGGTACATCATGGGCCGAACCTCGACCCTGCCGTTGACAACAGCAGGCCTTTCCTTAATGGCGTGGAGACCCAAGACAGCGCTTTGTGGCAGGTTGATGATGGGGGTACCCATGAGAGAACCGAATACGCCTCCGTTGCTAATGGTAAAGGTACCACCAGCCATATCCTCGATGGTGAGCTTGCCGTCCCGAGCCTTCTTGCCCATGTCGGCGATGGCTTTCTCGATGCCGACCAAATCCATCGACTCGGCGTTGCGGACCACGGGAGTGACCAGGCCCTTCTCGGTGGCAACGGCCACACTAATGTCGACGTAATCTCGGTATACAATAGTGTCGCCGCCGTTCTCCCCCTCGATGGACGCGTTGACGGCCGGTAGATCTCGCATGGCCAAAACACTGGCGCGAGAGAAGGCGCTCATGAAACCAAGCTTAATACCAGTCTTCTTGAGGACCTCGTCCTTGTAGAGCTTGCGGAACTCCATCAAGGATGACATATCGACCTCATTGAAGGTGGTCAGCGACGCAGCCGTGTTCTGCGACTGCTTTAGACGTTCGGCGATCCGTAGACGCATACGGTTCATCTTGACACGTCGCTCCTCTCGGCTTCCCAAGACAGGCCCGGTAGTGCTGGCCGAGGTGTCTTTGGCCGGTTGGGATGGTTTCGGGGCAGATTCTTTCTTGGGCTCCGGTGGCGGCTGGGGCTTGGATGACTCTGGCGTCGGCTCAGGTTTCGACTCCTCAGGCTTTGGCTCTGGCTTGCTCTCACCCTCCGAGGGTGCCGACTCGGTAGAAGCCTTCTCCTTCGGGGGTTCCTTGGCCTCCTCAGATTTTCCACCCTCACCACCTTCAGGTGCAGCACCTGCCTCGATCTTTGCAATTTCCTGATCGACAGTGACCGTATCCTCTTCGTTGGCCAGGAGTTCCTTCAAAACGCCAGCTTCCGGGGCGTTGACAGCAACATCGATCTACGGAAGCAAATGTTAGAATCACAAGACCACGAGACTAGGAAACAAACACGGATATCCTGTTTACCTTGTCGGTCTCAATGGTTGCAATCTCCTCATCCAGCTCGACGTAGTCGCCGACCTTCTTGTTCCATTGCTTCAGGGTACCTTCGGTGATGGATTCGGCCATCTGCGGGACTTTGACGATTGTTTGCGCGTAGGTGCGGACTTGGGTCATGAGTAGAGGTAAGGGAAGGCTTCCTCGTAATGGCTGCTGCTGCACCGGCCGGCGCATAACCCGCGCCGCGGTGAGAAGCCGTCTTGACATCATTTTGAAGACGGTGGATCTAGCCCTTCCTCCGCAAGGGTTCGGCAACTTGTTGAAAGATGAGACGATGGCAGTGCCGCAGGTATGAACGATGACGACGTCGAATAAGGAAATATGTATGTATGTATGTATGTACCTAAGGTAAAAAGAGAGAAAAAAAGAAAGAAAGAGGGATTTAACTGCCAAAGCCTGCAATGGCAAGAAAATCGATGATGTGTGTTATTATCGTATAATTATCTCGGTTCTGGATTGGGGAGAAAGCATGGAAGGTCCAGTAAAAAAAAATCAGAGACGATCGGCTGCGCCCATATCCATGTCCATGTTTCCGGCAGAAGCTATGGTTTTTTCCCCCGTCGTTAAAAATCGGAGACGAAACCACCGATCGCATAGGTTCTTGAAACGTGACAGATCGGGCTTAGCTCAAGTCTATCCTCGGTTACTTACATAGGTATTATTAACTGAGGGAAACATTTATGAAAGAGTTATGCATTGAGTAATAGCTCGCGTAACAAATCTATTACTAGGAGGCCTAAGCTTACTAGCGGTCCCCCTCATGCCGTAATTACTAAAGCTAACCTACACAAATCAAGTTCCGAATAGCCTCAAACGAGTCTATTACCTAAAAGACTTGTGTCAGGTGGCAATATTGCAAACAAACTATAAGATGGTTGTTATTTTGTAGAGACCAGCACTGCTGACTGACCTCCACTTTAGGATTTATTCTGTTTTCTTCTAATATGCATATAAAGTCTCATAGCTATCAAAAACCCCTCTAAGCTAACATAGCTTTGAGAACCTTGACCTGCTCTAGAACACGTGCCCGGCTAGTACCACCCTTAGCTGATCTCATCTCGACGCTTGTCTCATAGTTAAACGTATCCAAAACATCCTCCATAAATCGGCCATCAATGGCCTGCAGTTGCTTGAGCGAGAGCTCATTCATCGGGACACCTAGCTCCTCGCTCTTAGCTACACATCGCCCAGAGATGTGGTGCGTCTCACGAAAGGGTACACCCTTTCGTACAAGGTAATCAGCAAGATCAGTAGCCAGCATAAATGGATCTAGGGCAGCCCTCATCCGGTCCTGCCTAACAGTGAGGGTAGCGAGGACACCGTTTGCGATCTGCACACTATCCGAGATAGTCTTCACATGATCTAACATAGGTTCCCAGCTCTCCTGGAGATCCTTGTTATACGTACTGGGTAGGCCCTTCTGGGTCATCATAAGGCCAGCCATATGCCCAAATGCTCGACCAGCTTTTCCTCGTAATAACTCAAGACCATCTGGATTCTTCTTCTGGGGCATTAAAGAGCTTCCGGTAGAATAAGCATCAGCAATAGAAACAAAGCTGAACTCTGTAGAGGAATAAAGGATAAGATCCTCAGCCCATCGAGAAATATGCTGCATAAACATGCTGCCCCATTGTAGGAATTCAGTAACGAAATCCCTATCAGCAACAGCATTCATGGAGTTCCATAAGAGGCCTTGGAAGCCCAGCTCCTCAGCCATCATATCGCGATCAATATTGAAGCCATTGCCGGCAAGAGCACCACAACCAAGAGGGCTCCTGTTCACACGCTTCAAAACCTCGCGCAGCCTCTCAAGATCGCTCGCAAAGTTAAAGCCAAAGGATAACAGATGCTGTGACCACATGACCACCATGGCCCGTTGGAGATGAGTATATCCGGGCATGAGAATGCCGCTATCAAGGTCAGAAGGGTTACTAGGTTAGGGGGTAACCAGACTTACACCTCGGCCTCAGCGCGGGCAGCAATGACCTCAATGAAGGCCACCAGTTGGCTCTCGATCTCCCGGATCTGGTCGCGAAGCCACATACGCATATCACAGACAACCTGCTCATTGCGGCTGCGACCCGTATGCAGTTTGCCAGCGGTGTCCTTCCCAATGATCTCACCGAGCCGGCGCTCATTGGCAGTATGAATATCTTCATCGTTGGGCATGAGGACAAAGGTATCTGCCTCCCACTCCTTTTGAACCTCCCGGAGACCCCTCTCGATTTCGGCGAACTCGTCGTTAGAAATGATGCCAGACTTGGCATTTGCGCGGGCAAAGGCAATGCTGCCGAGGATATCTTCCTTATACAGGAACTTGTCGTATAGAATACTCGCATTGTATTTGAGCATGAGGGGATCGAGGCCGCCTGTCATTCCGAGGTCAGCATACGCATACTGCACTTGAAGCTTCCGTGAAAAACCAACCTGTGAAGCGTCCACCCCAAAGCATGTTTTCCGCCGGTGCCTTTTCAGATGCCATGATGTGCTGGCTGCGGTTTCGTGTATGGGATTTGAGTTCAATGCGTTTCAAAGAATCAATTGGCATCTATCATGGCCAATTGGTGCATGACTACATGTATGTATATATATTTAAAAAAAAAAAAAAAAATTCAAGCTTAGCTCAGTCACCTCTTTGGTGGCCGAAATCGGGGCCAGTCAGCCCCACGTAGTCACGTAATGCAGGTATGAACAGTACAGGAAGAGGTGCAAAAGTGCAGCCAATTATTACAGATTTAGGTAGATACACATGATGTAGCAGCTCTTGTGAAAACTTACGAGTATCTACATAACTATTACCTCATGTATACCGAGGTTATGCGGTTATGTACCCGTCTCTTTCCTTCCCTTCAATTTTATCAGGTTCTTACTTTAAAGAGGTACATGTGTTGTACATACTTATGCAGGTATCCAACACTTACGGAACAAACAAGCTCCCACTCCGATACAAGGTACAAGGTGCTTAGTAAGGAGGTACCTACCTTAGCCTCCACATGTGCAGGTAATTGCCAATTGAGTGCGTGGGATTTCCAACACGTCCGAAATCCATTCACGATTTATTACTCTGGACTCAAATCAGATCCTCATCCTCACTGCCTCTCGTCCCTGGTCACTATTGCGCAGAAGTAGCTTCGGTGCTGCTGATTTTGCTAGCACGGACCTTGCTAGAGATTTCATGTTAGATTGCATGGCATCGCGCGATCGATAGACAACAGCGAATAAAAGACCTCAACCATGTCGAACCGACAAGCTGCCCTGTGAGGCCAATTGACCTCCCCGCAGTCGTGACAAGCTCTAACCAAGCTGCACCATAGGTCCCTCTACCGACGCTCGTTGAAGCTGGCCCTCGACTGGGCTGTCCATCGAAGCTTATGGCGCGGCCAAGCTCTCTATATTCGATCCCTCTTCGAGGCCAACCGAAACATCACAGACACTAGAAAACAAAGGGTAAACCGTGTCTGCCCATTTGTTGTGTTTCATCTAGGGGCAATCATTTGACTAGTTACGTAGGCATTGCTCGGCGAGACGGAGAAGCTGCTGGAGACGTGGAAACATCCCGACCCGTATTGTCATCCTACAGCTCCAGGAGGTATGACAGAAACTGTTGAGATCTACAACAACTTTACATCCTGCTAACAGTCTAATCAAGGATCTAAATTTGAACGGAACCTGCCAGTACACAACACCGATCGTGAGTTTAGATACCCATCCCGCTGACTTCTTCTTTCTTAACTACCTATGCTAACTCGTTTCCCCAGCCCCGCCGCGGCTCAAGTTCTAGATTCAAGATATCGTGGGGAGTGAATGGCATCGATCGATTTGTACATAGAACCTGCAACTTGCAGTACTTTCAGACCAAAGACCAAAAGTTGTACGCATTCCAATATCATAACTGGCCACAAACATGTGTTCATGATTGAAGCAATTCAAAGCACTCGCATATATACCATGTTCTGCTCATATCGTCATCACTTAGAAAACAACTTCATGTCCGGAATTACAAACCAGTGAAATCTGAGGGCGCTACCGCATTAATAGGCAGCAACTCGAAAGGCAATAATTCACAAGACGAAGCAACGCATTAGAAATGTTCTTCAGAAATTATTCTCATTCGTGTCCATTGCTCAATGGCCTTAATGGCTCAATGGATTATGCCGGTAATGTACAACCCTTAAAGCAATAAAAGCAGACCGTTGCCCAACCGTGACCCCGTGGTTCATGAAGCGTCCCAAACAACCGACCAGAAAACAGAAAGTGACCCCATTTACAGCTCTTGGCTGGCGTTCTTTCCGGGCTTTCCGGACTTCTTGGGGAGCAGGTCTGAAAAGTACGTTAGATTGTGTTCGTGCAATAAAAGCGTGGTGGTGGACTTACTCTGGTGGATGTTGGGTAGAACACCACCCTGGGCAATGGTGACGTGACCGAGCAGCTTGTTCAACTCCTCATCGTTTCGGATGGCGAGCTGAAGATGGCGGGGGATGATACGGGTCTTCTTGTTGTCACGGGCGGCGTTGCCAGCCAACTCGAGAATCTCAGCGGCGAGGTACTCGAGAACAGCGGCGAGGTAGACGGGAGCGCCTAAAAAATGACTCGTTAGAACGATGCACTTGGTTCCCGACGCGCGACGCAACTTACCGGCACCGACACGCTGAGCGTAGTTGCCCTTGCGGAGAAGACGGTGAACACGACCGACGGGGAAAGCCAGACCGGCCTTGGAAGATCGACTACGAGACAATGCAAGTTAGAATATACGAGTACAAGGTAAAAGGCGCAGATGGGTATTGAAGAGCTAGACGCGTCATGTACGGGAAAATGAAACCCCAAAACAAGTACACGCGACGTTGCGAATATGCGACGGGAGAAAACTTACGATTGCGCGTTCTTGGAACCGCTGGCCTTGCCGCCGGATTTGCCGCCTCCAGTCATCTTGATGGTTTTGGGTGAGAAAAGTTGAGTGATTTAGTTGAAAGTGTCGAAAGATTGATGCTTTAAAAAGCGTGCAATTATGAAGATGACTTTGTTCGGTTGTGGATGAAGAAGTTGAAATATGGGAAGATGAAAATGGGAGGATGAGGTCGGTTGATGGTGGGGAGTTGTGGTTTAAGTATTGACGGTCGCGTCCTGGAATCAGAATCAGAGATCACCAGGAAAACCGGTGGATTGTGCGCCTAGTCCGTATTGGGCTGATTTTCGGGGGGGCAGCTGTGGGTTCGGCAGAAAAATAATACATAGCAGCACCTTGTATGCAAGTATGCAAGGAATTAACCTTCTGGAAAGCACGAGCCCTCAGCCTAAGCCTATCCAAGGCCGCTAAACTACGTACCGACTACGTACTGTCCTTAGATAACAGATTTCCGTCCAATCATAATTAAGATCATCTTTTGCGATGCACAGTGATTTGATTTGCCAGTGCTATTTGAGCCTCTCTCTGCCTTTGCGAAATATGTAAACATGGATGCCTTGCACCATTCGATTTATTGGATTCCTCTTGTCCCTTCGCAAACCAAAAAGTGAATCAATGGTAGCTGCACCGTTGCAAGCACTTTTGATTGTTTTGATTTTGAATCACCACTTACCTCCCTTGACCTTTCTAATGTCTACCGATTCCATTTAATTTTTCTCTTCATTGTGTTTGGATTACGGCGAAGTTTAAGAAGGTCGGTTACCTGAGGAATTCAATCGAAACTTTGTATTATCATTTGGTTTTTATTTTTTATTTTTTTTTTCTTTCTCGTTCGTGTTTGGAGCTATTTTACGTGATTTACCTACGTGCCCGAGTTCTAGGTACCGGGACAGGCTCTTTGGGAGCATTGTGTCGGACCTGAGCACTTGTGAACTTGATACAATGGTGATTCGGAGGTCGCGGCTTGTAGATTTTCGGAAAGTGGTGGTTCTGTCCAACTCTTCTTTTTCGCACTCGGAACTTGATATTTCGTATGAAAATTGCTACAGTTTGGGTGGTATTTGATTGAAGTACCTCAACGGGACCTGTATCTAGTTAAAATATATTTAAGAATTGTGATCCAACCCATTTCAAGCTTCATTCCGAGTTTAATGTCTGATGTCGGACAATCTATTACGGTAGATTTAGGTAGGAGGTAGTCTAGCCGGGGCCGACGTACATACGGAGGTTCCAGTGTTTTTGCGGGATCTGGGGTAGGCGAAAGGTATGACATCGGCTCCGAAAATCACGATAGCTTCAAATTCTCATCGGGGTCATGGGATACGGAGCGGCCCTGCATATGTGCATGCGAGACCGGCGCCCGTCAGCATCGAGTGCCGTCGATGTCGTCGGTAGACAGATGCAATAGCCAATACGTACATAGTACGGAGTTCCAGGTTGCCAATGTGGGGACGCCTTAGAGCTGCAGGCTGGTAATCGATAATGAGTATTGTACAGTGTCTTAGTAAAATGGCCGGGTAGGTACATGTACGAATCCAGGTTAGAATTATTACTGGAGGCAGGTAGCGGGGAGGTAAAATCCAAGAATTCCAATCGTTGTAAATTATTTGATTGGCTAGATGCCGTTTACTTCCCCTTTTGTCATTTGTTTTTAATGACATTTTGATTTTGGGGGCCTGGCTAAACCGAATTCTACTAGGTACTAGCTCGCACTGTCGTTAGAAAGGCCTGTGCTTCAAAACGCGTAACGGCAGTATCGCGTCTACTGGCATTTTGCAATGAGAGAGTGGGGCAATAGCAAGCTTATCGGGGTGGGTACCTCTGGCATTGTACCGTTTTTTTTTAATGTGCATTGAACCTTAAAATACCGTGCAAGGTGCAAGGCAAGATCAATCAGTTCCCAACCTTACGAGGATCAAATCAGTAATCACACTAGTGCCCGCGTCAAATACAAAAGGACTGGCCACCCACCAACTTTCCCCATCATACAATCTTCAACTTTCTCTTTCCCAACTTCCATCCATAATCCTCAACCAACACAACAATAAAAGCATTTGGAATCTTTCCATCTCTCATTTTACAACAAACTTTTCGATTTCATCAATCCAACCCAAACAATCAATCAAGATGCCTCCCAAAGCTGCTGACAAGAAGCCCGCCGCCTCCAAGGCTCCCGCGACCGCACAGAAGGCACCCGAGAAGAAGGATGCTGGCAAGAAGACTGCGGCCACCGGCGAGAAGAAGAAGCGCACCAAGGCGCGCAAGGAGACCTACTCTTCTTACATCTACAAGGGTAAGCTTATTCAATATCTGAACATGTAGACGCGACGCGTATTGGGTTTCTATTAACCCAACGCGTCATAATCCAATCGAAGCACGTTGCTAACTGTTCGATTATAGTCCTCAAGCAGGTCCACCCCGACACTGGTATCTCCAACCGTGCCATGTCCATCCTGAATTCATTCGTCAACGGTAAGCTACGTTTCCATGCTTGATCGCGTCTTATCACGCGTTTTCGTCCAGGTCGCATCTAACGTAATAATTCTAGACATCTTCGAGCGCGTCGCCACTGAGGCTTCCAAGCTGGCTGCCTACAACAAGAAGTCTACCATCTCTTCCCGAGAGATCCAGACCTCAGTCCGCTTGATCCTGCCGGGCGAGCTGGCCAAGCACGCCGTGTCTGAAGGAACCAAGGCTGTCACCAAGTACTCTTCGTCCACGAAATAAGTACTTGTGTGTTTCTGCGTCTGGTTTCTATTTGGGCATTGGGATTTGCTTTTTCTGCTTTGGCATCATGACGAGACTTCGCCAAGGCTTGGTGTGCAAGTCCCCAAACATGGGAGTCTCATAATGCGTTACGGATGGTTTGCTTTTTAAGGGGGCAATGTCTTCGCACAACACGGTCAGGGGTTTGCGGTTGTACAATACATTTTCCCGATAGGGCTTCGGAATGAATCTGCATATGAACGAACAAGCACAACTTGATTCATCATGAAGAGTGATAGCAGTAGTGAAATGATACTACCTGCATGCAGCAGTGCCCTTAATATAATTGCATCAAGACAACTGATCATAGCTTCTCTTTTGCCGTGTGACTTCAAAGCAGCTGGTATCGTAAGACTTGAACACTTGCGATTTCTAGCAGCATCGGCCTAGATTTCGTAAATATTCTGCTACCCCGAACTGCAAGTGGTGAATGCATGGTGTAAGATACTTTTCATATAGGCTAAAGTCCCGATATCTCTACGCCATCTCTATTTTGACCATTGCTTGATCTTCGCCATCAAGCACCCAGAATCCAGTACATATATTACGTCAAGGCTCTATTTGTTATACCTCGAGGTTGAGACCTCTCAACCGTCTAGCCTAGCCCGAATGTGTCGGAAACTCGAATTTCTCCCAGATAATGAAATGCTAGTAAAACTCGATGCCATGCCGTTAGACCAACAGGACTAATGAGCAACGACGAATTTCGGCCTGTCTCGAAACCTCAAGCGTTACCAAGTCCAGCCTTGCGAAGCTTCACCACCTGTGAGATAGGTACTATGATGCCCTTGTTGTCCACGTGTCCTAGGGCCATGCCCTTGGACCATCCCATCTTCTCTAACATCGCTCTGCCCTTATTCTCTACGCCGATTTCCGAGGCATGTTGGCCCACGATGTCGCCCTCCCGAACTTTGGCGGCAGAACTCTTGGGGTCGGACTTGCCACTTCGGGCCTCGGCTCGCTTGAAGATGCGGGCCTTGTTTACTACGTTGTCGTCGGCATCAGCACGCCGATACCAGCTCTTCGAGACGAGGCGAACTGCCCTATCAAAGGTGGACTGATCGAACAGCATCGTGGCGTTGGTGCGATAGAGGACAGGATGCCTAGTCTCGCCCTTCCCTTGAGACTTCGATTTGATTCTAAACTTGTTGGCCAGCATATGGATAGACTTGCGCGCTTCGTTGTCAAGTGGAGGTAGTATGAGCCTATTTGTTGTTAGCTTTTATCTTCGTATATTTCGTATAGTAGACAAGCTGAGGCAGTGGACTTACTGCGCCTGAGAACCGCGAAGGAAGGTTTCAAATTCGTGGGCCAGATCATCAACGGACATGCCTCCTAGATATTTAACTCGAGGGTCGTCAGGGTCGGGATTCCTACCGAGTAGCCCCTGCGATCGTAGTTCTTCGCGAGCCTTCTTCTTCTCTGCCTTCTTAAGGCGGTCTTTTTTCCAAGTCGATCTCATGGCCTCTTCAAGCTCCGAATCAGACACGTCGAATGTGGGCGGCCCCTTCTTAAAGTTGTTTAGACTGGGCCGATGCCAGTCCATGAGGTCTAACTCGTCGAATGCATCTGCCATCTGCGTTGCACTTGGATATTGGCCCTTCTTCTGAACCATCTTGGCCTTGTTCGAATTGCCTTTTTTCTTGCGACGCGGGTCGGCCTTAGGAGCTGTTAACCATTCGTCGTCAGAGGCATCACCGTCGAAAAGCAAAACATCCGCGCTGCTAAGACCTAATTCTTCTTGTTTGGCGAGCATGCGAGCCATGCGTTGGTCCTCGGCCTCGATGCGACGTTGTTGGGCCTCGGCACCGGCATCGGCATCGGCATCGTCCTCGGAGCCGTCACCCGTACCGTCTTCACTAAGGACTTGGTCAAGAACAGCGTCACTATCGGTACCACCCAGGTCTCTTAGTATGCTGAAGGATTGCGATCCAAATCCCAGGTGTTGTACTTCTTCGCTATCGTCGCCGTCAATGTCATCTTGAATATTAGCCATGTAATCCGCAATAATTGCAGCATCTTCGTCTGACGTAACCGCCTTGTTAATTTCACGCTTCCTAGAACGTTTTCTGAATCCTCCGTGCCTTTTGCTTTGGGGTTTGGAACTAAGAGGTACGTAGTCATCTGGCGCAACAGTTTCCTCCGGTGTGGCCGTATCTGGACGGAGGGACGCTTGGACGACTTGCAGCTCGACATCTAACTCGCGAAGCTCTAATGAATCGGCTTTGGTATTACGCTGGCTAATGGCAGCGGAAACGGGTTCTTGACGGTTGCGACATCTGCCTTTGAATACTATGACCTCTTCCTCGCTTGAATCCCCGTCGTGGTCAGATGATGCATGGTTTGAGGAAGATTCAGGCACATGCGCTGACTGTTCAGCGGGGGTCTTGACTGGCTCCAGAGGCGATTGCTCGTGGGTTGAAGACGGAACGTGGTCTTTGGATGGGATACTAGCAGTGGTAGCAGCTATTGCACCAACCGGTGACTTTCCTGCAGCCACTGCACTTTCTCCTGCTTCATCTGTTGTAGCCAGTTGAACTTCGAGGTCCTTCAAAGGTTCCATGAAGCCAGCACTGACGAAGGTGATAGGCTTATATCTTAAATTGGAAATGGTATTACGGCCATAGGTACCACGGCGATGAAATGCCGTGTTCCTAGCTTCGTCGGCAAGTGTGTGGCCTAGAAGTAGAATATATTTAGAATTCAGTATAATGAAGGAGCGACGGCGGATATACCATGAGCATGTGATGATGAGGTGTTGCCACCATTCTCCCCCGAGGCGTTTCTAGGAAATGTGCCCTTGCCACGAGGGAATGGGTTGCCTCTGGGCCAAGAGCTTTTACCACGCTTTTTGTTCCTTGCCATGACGAGGTTTGGAGGTGGCGGTAGGGTATGTGATGTGACGAAGTGTGTGTGTGTGAAGGCTGTGTGTCAAGTTAAGCTAGGTAGTATGTGAGAAAATAGTAGATAGGATAAGCGAGTATTGTAATGACGGTAATGTAGACCGGGGGGTATAGATAGTATCAAGACTTTGAAATTCGGCAAGCGGTTCTCGAGTATTTACATATGTTGGGGTAGTTGCGTTTACGTTTTTTAATGCCAAAGCTTTAATAGAATAACGCTATTACTTTAATCATTAGAAAGGTGGGAAGTCAGGAAGTTCGAGGATGGTACTTCCATGACTCTATTACTGTAAGTATCCACCGTAGGAGCAACGGTACTACACATGTCTTTCTTTCCATTGAATTACCTAGTACATGCATAGCTCCGTATTCTTATCGATAATAATCCTCATGAGCTTGTCACAAGGCATCCATTTAGTCATTCATTCAGCCCCTCCTTCCCCCGGGCTGTTAACCAGCACCAGCCTGCACGACCACTGTAAATACCTAGTGCCGACTGACTGCTGTCGACTTCCTCGCTTCGTCTAATTCTACATATTCTAGGTCCACCATTTTCAGTTTCAAAGGTGCCAAGGTTAATTACCTTATGTACTCATCAATGAGATATTGACTTTGCACTACCTACTAGGTATCTTCCCAAATAAATGTATGTACCTATATGTACGCGCTTGGCTTGAACGCACGAGTTTCTTGGGTACATGTAGCTCTGGCATTTGTTCTTCCGCTACATGTATGTAGGTCTAGGGTCCCAGTCTTTAACTTGGTCCCGTCCCGGCCTCTTCCCAATCCCTCCCATCCCTCCATCCATTACGCCGCTACCTTTTAGTAGTTTCTCTCCCTCTCTTTTTTTTAGCTATCACAACTCGACGATTGCACTCACTCCGCTTCTTCCTCTTATTCTTCTTCTCGTAGAACTATACTTTTACTTTCTTCCTTTCATTTTCTTACGTTGTTCTTAGATTCCAGTACTGCGTTCCATCGTCGGCAGCAAGTTGTAGGATAAAGGGCTACGTAGGCTACAGTAGGCTTATTCTTATCAGGGTATTGGTATTTTTGGTACCATCCAGCTTCCAAAGTATTCCTCGACATGGATACTACTTTAGACGTCGGCAGACGCATCGTGCAGATGTTTTGGGATCCCGAGCCGACAAATGATATCATCCGCGACCAACCGGTCTGGTGTCTTGGTTCTTCCTACAAGCTCAACAACAGCCCGAGCCCTAAGCAAGACCTGTCTCCCGCTGCCGAGCCGAAAGATCCTATCCCGGCCCCTGTTCCCACGAGACTCCCCGCCACTCCTCCCGACTCGACGTCTAGTAGCCTCGATTCTTCCCTAGCCTACGACGAAGCACCCTTAGATGGAGGCTGGCCACCTGCCTTCCTCGACGATTTTGAGTCTAGAATATGGATGACGTACCGATCCGAGTTCGAAACCATAGCCAAGTCTCAAGATCCCAAGGCCCTCTCCGCCTTGTCCTTCTCCATGCGCTTAAAGAGTCAACTGAGCGACCAGAATGGCTTCGCCTCCGATAGTGGATGGGGCTGCATGATCCGCTCCGGCCAGAGCCTATTGGCTAACGCTATGCTCGTGCAACGCCTTGGTCGAGGTAAGCCGACTGACTACCTGATAATCTGCCACACCGTGTAGTTTGCTAAGTAACTTGGTATAGGATGGCGAAGAGGTACGAAGAGCGAGCAAGAGAAGAAGATCTTGTCGCTATTTGCCGACGATCCACGAGCGCCCTACTCCATACACAACTTCGTGCGCCACGGCGCCTCCGCGTGCGGGAAGTACCCCGGAGAGTGGTTCGGCCCTTCGGCAACGGCAAGGTGCATCCAGTGAGTAATCCATTACGACGCGCGGTGGCGCGAGGGCAGCTATAACTAAGTTTTCTTTCTTTTTCTCTTATAGAGCGTTGACCAACGAGAACGAGCCGGCGTTACGTGTCTACTCGACAGGAGATGGTCCGGATGTCTACGAAGACAACTTCATGAAGATCGCCAAACCAGACGGCGCCGTTTTCCATCCCACGGTGATACTAGTCGGAACGCGACTTGGCATCGACAAGATCACGCCGGTATATTGGGAGGCCCTTGCAGCGTCCTTACAGATGCCGCAGTCGATTGGTATTGCAGGGTACGTTGTCTTCTATTTGGTAGCCTTTCTTTTTTTTCTTTTCTTGTTTTATATAAATATTTTTATACATGTCTTCTAATTAGCAGTCGCAGTGGGCGTCCGTCATCGTCGCATTACTTCATCGGAGTTCAGGGCCTCCAATTCTTCTACTTGGACCCGCATTACACGAGGCTTGCGTTGCCCTATCACGAAAACCTCGAAGAGTATACCCCGGAAGAGGTTGACACTTGCCACACACGAAAGCTACGCCGGTTGCATGTCAAGGAGATGGACCCTAGCATGCTCATCGGATTCCTAATCCAGGACGAAGACGACTGGAAAGAATGGCGAAGGAGCGTCAAGCACGTCCAGGGCAAGGCCATCATTCACGTGTCCGACTACGATCCCACTAGGCAGATGCATGAATCGGGAGGACGTATCGACGAGGTAGAGACTTTAAGTGACGACGACGACGACGACGACGATAACGACACGGCTCTAGTAGAATGAACACCAAGAACCTTATTATGTTGTCGTTACCTGGTATCGGATTGGCGTACTACGGAATACTGGTAGGGAATATGTAGTTAGGCGTTTACGGACTGACTCGATTGGGGATTGCGAATAATCATTGGCACTGTAAATACCATGAACACCTACTACAGAGGATTGGCGAGCCATGGCAGTTGGCTGCCCACCCATCGAATTTGTTCTTATTCTCCTTTGGCGCGGTGCCAATGAGAACAGCCGAGAGTAGCATTTCCCCTTATTCAGATTCCACGAGATAGAAGACTCAGGTTGGATCTGTGCTGTGCTTTGGGGGGGAATACCTGGACGGTCATGCGGTATTATCGATACAAGATGATATTTAGTGTCATGCTGGCACCAAACATTTATCGCTTCTTCTTTTTACTAGGCTTAGATGACGACGACGGCGACGATGCGACGGGCTTGGGAGCCGCATGGCCCGTTTCCTTCAAGTGTTTAAAGAGCTTCGTCTTGGACTCAAACTCGACATTGCAAGCCACACACTTTTGCTATTGTTGAAGTTAGCAGCAGTCACAATAAAAATAAATAAATACTGGACTTGACAACTTACAGACTCGTCCTGAAGCTCCAAGGCAGCTTGACGAGCAGCCTTCTTCTCCCTCTTGGCTTTGGCCTTGCCCATCTTCTTGGTCGCGAGTGAGATGTCTTCTACTTGACCGGCGAGATTGTCGACCGGGTCTTGATCTTGATGGTGCTGTAAGGGATTCGGTTTCCCTTCTTGCCTTGATACGAGACGTGCTTCGACGGCATCTCTCGAGGCATAATCGTCGTCGTCGTCGTCGTCGTCGTCGTCTTCTTCTTCTTCTTCTTCGCTCTCGTTCCTCGAGTCGAGGGTTGCGGTAGGTTCCGTGCCGTCCGTGTGGGCGGGGTCGAGTGTACTGCTCTCGGCGACCATCTCGGCGACCATGTCAGCGACGGTGGCATCATCGCCACCTGCGTAATCGTTATCTACCACCGGCATCTCCGAGGGCGACGTTGGCAAAGGCTCTTGGTCTAGATGCAGATTTAGATGGGCGTTATCCTTCTTCATCTGCCTCTGAAGTTGCTGGACAGCCTTCACGTGCTTCTTGCTCTTCTCGTGAGCTTCGTACTGCTTTTCGCTCTTGAAGGTCTTATTGCATACTACGCACTCTATGTGTTCGACCTCGGACTCGTCGTCGGTCTCGGAGAACTCTCCCTGGTGTTGTTCGTCGACTTGAGACTGGACCCACTCCGGAACGGCAGATAGATCGTTCATCTTTTGCTGGTTCGCGGCCCTCGATCTGGCGGCTTGGGCTGCGGCGGAGTCGCGGAGGATCTTTTGCCTCTCGGCTTCGGATTGGGTGTTAGACACGTAGCGGGGATCGCGCTTGCGGACGAAGGCGACCAGAGATCGTACGGCGTCGTTGAATTCGCGTATACCATCCTCCCGAAACTTCTTGTTCTCCTTCTCCATGAGCCGGCGTATCCTCCGGTCCGGAGCATCGGATAGCCGCCATTTATCCTTCCAGGTAAAGCTAAGTCGAGTAGAGAAGTTGGCCCATCTGCTATAAAATGCCTTGGCTAATCTATCGTCGTCCTTGGAAGAACCAAAGGGGGGATACTCGACAGGAGCTAGTCCGTCCCAGTCGGCGGCCGCATTTTCTGCCTGGGCTATTCTGTCAAAGGTATCTTGCAGAATGGAGAAGAAGCTATTCGGGGAGTCGTCGAGCGGAACCGACTTGTTAAAGCGACCAATCAAGGTAATGATCTCGTCGGCAGTAACTACTCGGACGTTGTGGTATTCGGGAGTCGCTTCGGTGTCGGCCGGATCATCGCCGCGCAGGATAGCATCTTTGTGAGAGTCATACCATGCCCGTTCCTGGGGATCGGAGAGGACTTCGTAGGCAGACTGGACCTCGGCGAACTTCTGCGTCGCATTCTCGACGTCGTCGTAGTTTCGATCTGGGTGTAGCTCTAGAGCTTTCTTTCTGTACGCCTTCTTGATTTCGTCGTCGGTAGCTAGACGGTTGACGCCTAGTAATTCGTAGTAGTCTACTTTCTTGGGCGAGAACGAGTCGTTCGTCGCAGTACCTCTGCCGGAGGACTGATGTGCACCCATTGTTATATAATTGTGTGCGCATTCGCTGCGAGTATATAAAAGTGATTGGATACTAAATAAATTAAAATGAGAAGATGAGAAAAATTAATAAAGAATTTGTTATCGATCAACTACATATGCCCCGCACCTTCCCCGTCCCGCACTCGAGTTAAAGTTTGCATGTAGGTACATGTACAATCAAATCACGTATTTTAGCAACCCACCTTACGATCTCTTCAACGAGATCTATTTCCATCCTAGGTACATTGCATCCGACAGCCAAGATAGCCTAATACTGGCTGGCTGATCATACCTTGATCATGCCTTCATGTTACTTTACATGCTTTTCTCAACTACATGTAGCCAATAGTCAGTTCGTTAAAAAGAAACACGTGGGTATACCGTTATTTCGTCTGGTCTAATAAGACTCAATTATATGTACCTACTGGTGCAGATTCTGTGTACAGGTGAGTACATAAGGTCAGCTTAGTACGCAGCGGAACCCTGATAGGCCAGGCATCGCTTGACCTGAATCAGCCTAGAGCGGTAATAGGTCGCGTGGCCACGCAGGGGCAAACTAACTGCCTTTATGCCTGCTCGCTCAGGTCTGCCTGCCAGGTCCAGCTGCTTGCTACATAGGCAGCTAGGTTCGCCGCTGGATCTGCTTAAGGCTGCAGCTCTACATACATACTAGTAGTAGTAACGATGTACCCTACTAAAAGGCATCGGTACCTACATGTATCCATCATGCAAAACGTTGCACCATTCCGATCCCGCTTTCCTTGTTGCTTAGCGTCCAAAACTCCTTACCCAAGGTAACCTAGACCGATGGCTCGATGGGCCTAAGATATGGGTTCCCGTAAAAACTGGGAATATTTGCCCCGTTTGCTTGGCTACCAACCTACTCTTCTCCTTCTCCTTCTACACACACATCCATGTCTACTTTACATGCGTATATGTATTTGACTAGAACGGTATTGTTTCATTTATATACTCGTCCGTTATAAGCTCTCCCTAGTTTCTGCTTGTCCCCTGTCCCCTTTCCATTCTTGTCATCAACCGATCCATATCCTCCAATGAACTCGGCTTTTGGTGGTTGCGGATACTGCTTGGCAACCCAAAAAAAAAAGATACGCCGGATTACATTAGTCGTCACTAAACTATCCGTCTAATCTCACCTCACACTCGTGGTAGCTTTCATGAAGTTCGCTCAAGAATTCAGGAAGTCTTTGCAGCAAGAAGGTTTGATCTCTTTCCTCCTTTTCATCCCGTCAGACGCTCTCTTTGCTGACTAGGATAATTTCCAAAGGCTTCCCCGAGAAATGGATCAGCTCTGCCGTCCCTTACGGCCAGCTCAAAAAATGTATCAAGAAGGTCACCAAAGAGCTTCAAGAGCTCGGACTCGATAAGGACACTTTGACTCAGTTGACTGCTAGTCAACAAGATCCATCCGGCGTAGCCTTTCAATATCACTTGGACGGAAAGGCCGCCGATTCAAAACGTTTTCGCCCAAGACTGACATTTTTTATCCACCTTAAGGATGGTGTGGTCGTGGACGCCAAACTAACCCCATCTACGAGGGAATTCTTAAAGAAGATCGTTTCTAGGACAGGAGAGACAGAGGACGCTCCAACGGATGAACCCAGCCAAGCATCCCCGGCTATCTCGGCAACCCCCCCTGACTCTTGTAGTTCTGATCACGATCCCGCATCCGGGGATGAGTCGTTGTCTGTTCAACAGGTTGAAGTGCCCTTAACCTTTGATAGCGAGTTTTTCGATATCTTACAGACTGACGTATCAAACCTGGACGCGCTGCAAGAAGAAGAGCAGGATAACCTAGGGAAAGAGATAACGCTTTTGGGCCAGGATATTAACCAGGCCACGAAACCATCCAAAGGCCGAAAAGCAAGGGGAGACTTGGAAACCTGGCGCGACATCTTTGAACTGTACTTGGACGCTCGTATCTTCTTCTCTACGCGGGAAAGTGACCACGGTGCGAGGACAAGTACTCAAGCCGTCGAGCAACTTCGATGGTTTCAAGATCAAGTCATGTCAAGGAAGCTAATCAACGGCCTCAAGCTGGAGAATAGTCGGAAAGCTTATAGCAGGTTCCTCAACACGAACGCCCTACTCTTACAAATCCTCAAGTTTCAAGAGATTAACAATTTGGCTGTGACCAAGATACTCAAGAGTTCGTCACCCATCACATCAATTGATTCCTCTCGCCCATTCCTGATTAACAACCCTGGCAGAATTTGATAAGAGAACCTCGCTGGGCGTTTCTCGCGAGTTTCCCGTTACTATTAAATCCCATCATCTTCTAGCAGGGAGCGTAGCCAAGGACTTGTGCGCACAAATGTCCAACGACCTCATATCCGTAGTCCCACAGCTCGACGACTACCTATGTCCCATCTGTTTCGTCGTTGCATACTGGCCCGTTCGCTTAGATTGCCAGCATGTATTCTGCAGTCGATGTCTCGTCAAGATGTCACGAAAAGGGGAGAGACACTGTCCTCTTTGCAGAGCTGATGTGATCATGCGAGCCGGCATAGAGCATTTTGATAGCAAGCAGGCAGCATTTCTTCGCGAATATTTCCCTAAGGAGGTTAAGGAAAAGATCCGAGCAAACGAGACCGAGCGGAATAGGGAGATATTTGGGCCTGACTACTCCGATTCGCCTTGTTCCGTTATGTGAGGGCTGCAACGACAAGCTTCTAGGAGTAATATTTCAAAATGGGCTTGTTCCACCTTTGACCTTTGCTTCCCCTCCAGTAACCCTCATCTTATAATTGATCTCATCTCGATCTCGGGTGGATCCCAGACGACGTCCTTGAAGCTTATTCTTTGCCTTGCAGGAATCTTTAATTCAGAGCCTGTCACAACGCCTGGCAATTCAATGTTCTCTTTGTTCTCAATCAAGAGCATGCTCTGTAGAGTTCGACCCTCAACTACTGCACCATCTTGTTCATCTTGTCTCAAACCAATGGCTTTTTTAGCCAGCCAACTGACGCAGCCGTACAGCGTCTTTGCGTCGGTTACTGTTCCAGTCTGATAAATACCTACCCCATACGATGCCGTCTGTAAGGGGTCTCCGGAACCAAAAGGTGTGAAGGCATTTCCGACATTGTTCACGCCGATACAGGCTGACAGGCCGAGGTCCTTGATCATCGAGAGCACGTGCAACGTTCCACGTGGTCGGGCTTGTGTTATTGTTGAGCCTGACCGACCCATCATGAACATGTCGCTAGTAGGGAGACCGACGAAGTGAATCGGGAGACCACTCCGGATAATGCTTTCGGCGAGCTGTCGAAGGTCTGGTTCACTCAGGACAGTGAGTTGGGTGCAGTGGCCGAGAACTATGGTCTTGGACCTATCAGCACGTCCAAGCCAGTCATGCTTCTTGAGCAGTTCGACGACTGAAAATGTCAGAGCCTGGCTAGAAGGGGAAGGCGAGTCCAGGTTGTAGTCCAAATGGAAATCAAGGTGCAGATTGTGGTGAATGGCTGTCGTGATAGCCCATTCAATATTCTGGAGCGACGCCTTTCGTGACTTCTCGACGTAGGGAGTAGTCCCTAGGGCTTGGATGGAAGGGGCATAGTCTCTCAAAAGAGAGGTCATCACGTAACGATTTGTCTCACCGTGAGCAGTGGAGAAGAGAGGATCTTGTGCAAAGGCGCAAATCTGCGTCTCCAGGAGGTGGGAGAAGTTGGACTTTAGTCGAATAGCAGTGGTTAGTGGTAATGCCCCGGTTACATGGTCCACTTCTACAAAGGCACGGAGTGAAGCCACTCCCTGCTTGTAGCTTGTTGCCAGAAGCTGACTGCCCCGAAGGTAGAGATCGTCTTCAGTGTAGCGCTCCTTCGCCTTGGAGGTATTCGAGAGAGCCTCGTGGAAAGAACCAGTCTCGGGCACAAGGTCAGAGTAGTCGGGATGACCTTCCGAAGGTGGGTGGTTAGAAGTAAGTATGTATGGCTTGTCTAGGTGGATATGTGGATGACAGAGAGCTGGCAGCAGGAGTCTTGGGGGCTCACGAGCCACGGACTCGGAAGGGTGAATCTGGCGCACCTTACCCTCCTCGACATCGATATCCCACCGGCTCGTCTCCGCGGTTGACTCGCGACTTAGAAATATTGCATTTTTGATTTTCATCTCGCCAAGAACTCCCTAGACGAATTTGGTTAACCTCGCAACCGTTTTCATGAATGGGTCAACTGAGTGAGAAGTGGCGGTGCTTTAATCTATCTACACATTACGAGACATTCCGGACATGATACACAGTGAATCCACGGGTAGTTTAAAAACTTCATCATGTCTTAAATCAATATATGTACGAGAAATATGAGCTGTTCAATACATCTTACCATGGAGATGATATATCACTAGGATTCTCAAATGAATAAAAGGATAATAAGAATGAACATAGTAACTATTTTACTTACAGGAGATAGTATCAACCTTGTATTCTTCTGCCAAGGTGATGGAAGAAAAGGGGAGAAGTCTACCAGCTAGTAGGTTTGAATTAGTATTGAACGTATGTAACTGTGCTAAAGAGTGTGTGAGGCGACGAGGTGGTTTGGTATACACACATTTTGGGGGCATATGATGCGGGCAGTGATGTAATAGCGTGGCGTGCATGTACCTATGTATTTATTGACGTTACCTTCATGTTACAGAAATACAGCGCCGTCGACGGTCGGAGTATTTATGGAGTTAGAATGGGGTACAATACGCTAGATCTAGATAGACTCGAGGACAGGACTTTTCAATAGACACGGCACGCAAGGGAATGGGAATGGCCAATCAAAAAAAGTAGGAATATAAGTTACTAACGTTAGTAACCTTACCGTGTAAAAGTCAATCTCGAAATTTCTGACTCCGATCCCGGCATACGGCATCTAATACAACAATTAACCCTGTATAGAATTGATACCTGCCCCATACCCAGATTCACGATACATACCTCATGTACTTACTCATACCAAGACATATATATTCCTGACATTGATAAAATCTACAAGTCAATAACGCATTCGCATTCTCCTAGCCAACGCAGAGGATACTCGTGCATAAATAGATATCAAGTATTACCAAAATGCCATTGATCGAATTAGGGGACTCGATACCCCCCAACACTGCTCACGTGAGTCCTCATTGTGAAGTCAACTATGACTCCCCGTTTGAGAAGAGATCTTCTAACTCCAATGGTAGGCCGTGAGCGTTTCGCTTCCAACATGGAAATCCAACATAGGGTACGAAGAGGGTGAGCAATGGGTCATCGGCGCTATGATAACCGGCTACCCGCGATTCTTCATTCATAAGAGCATCCAAGCCTTCGGCCATGATATCACCGTCAAGCACGGCGCCCCCGGGCAGCAGGCCATGCTCTTTCCCACTAGGAAGACGGCAAACCGGTGTCTTGAGTTCATCCGAGACAAAGCCCCGCAGTCTGCTCTGGTTAGCCTCGATGTTCTGCATCTAGTCCTAGACCCGGCTAAGAAGACCCCGGAGGCCCTGCAGTCGGCCACGCCATCCATCTCGGCTGTGCTCTTCTCCGCTGAGGCGTTTCCCTTCGCTAAGCAGTACTGGCAGCACTCCGGCGATGGCATATCGAGCCGGCGCGCCGAGTTTTGCCACGGTCTTTTCAAAGAGAACATCCTAGTCCCTGAAGTGAAGGCATCCTCACCGCGCTCGCCAAAGCAGAAGCTCGGCCGTGGGCCCAAGAGATACCAACGACAGGCTTCCATCGACGATACCCCGAATGGATCTAACGGGATGCATCAACATCATTATCCCGTGACCCTAGATACGCCTGCCGAAGATGACGTTACAGATTCGCTCGAGACTTCCAGGTTTCTAGAAGAGCGATACGGCAGAAATCTCGACCTCTCCCTAGTTCCGAATGCTAAGTCGGCCATCCGGCGTCGTATCGCCGGCGTCCTAACCACGGACATGGACTTGGACAGCAAGACTGCCTTCCCAACCATGGACTCCAATGCTCGTGGAATTCCGAACTTCAAGGAGGACGACATATATCTCGTCCCTTGCGGCATGAACGCTATATTCACTACTCACCAGGCCCTTCTTACGGCGCGAGACCCTCGGAAGAGTATTAACTTCGGATTCCCGTACGTAGATACGCTCAAAATTTTGCAGAAATTCGGTCCCGGCGCCATCTTCTACGGCCGCGGGTCCGATGCCGACCTCGACGACCTCGAAAGCCGCCTGCAGAACGGAGAGAAATTTCTCGGCCTCTTCTGCGAATTTCCGGGCAACCCCCTATTGACGTGCCCCGACCTCGTGCGCATCCGCCGGCTTGCCGATACGTACGACTTTGCGGTGGTGGTAGATGAAACAGTCGGCACGTTCGTGAATGTCAATGTGCTCCCCTTCGCCGACGTTGTTGTGAGCAGCTTGACCAAGATATTCTCGGGGGACTGCAACGTGATGGGCGGCAGCATCATCCTCAACCCGAATAGTCGGTACTACACGTCCCTAAAATCGGTCATGACCTCGGACTTCGAGGACACGTACTGGGCGGAGGACGTCATCTTCATGGAACGCAACAGCCGCGACTTCAAGTCACGGATCGACCGGGTCAACGCGAACGCCGAGGCCATCTGCGAGGTGCTGTCGGCGCACCCGCTCGTGACCAACGTCTACTACCCCAAGTTTAACGAGTCGCGACCCAACTACGAGACCTGCAAATTGCCGAGCGGCGGGTACGGCGGGCTCCTGTCTTGTACGCTGAAGACCAAGGAACAAGCCATGGCCTTCTACGATGCGATCGAGACGGCCAAGGGGCCGAGTCTAGGCACAAATTTCACTCTGACTTCGCCATATGTGGTCCTGGCGCACTATCAAGAGATGGACTGGGCGGCGAGTTTTGGAGTAAACCCAGACCTGCTTCGGGTCAGTGTAGGGCTGGAAGACGACTTGAAAGAGGTCTTCGCGAGAGCGCTCAAGGCTGCCGAAGCATTTTAAGTTGGTGAATAAACAGCGAAGCGTAGAAGGAGTAGAAAATAATGGTTGAAATTAGATATGATTACTACATATGGTTGTACGTGTGATATGTCTGCATTCCCCTGAGCCCTTTCATCGTGTACATGTAGTATCTGTCTTAGTCTTGTAGCAGTTGCATGTATGAGAAAACGGTAAGGAAGGGATAAGATCATGGTTAAACAAGCATATACCTACATGTAGGTAGCAGCTAGAGATACTTAGGTACCTACCTAGGTACCTAGTATGACGAACAGGCTTCCAGAACTTAACTGTGAGCCTTGGACTCATTAAGTTCCTAGCTACATATTACTCAGGTATATTAGATAGTCCAAACGTTATCACACCAGCCTTAGGTAACCGACTACTTGTAAATGAGTCATAAGAATGGCAAGACCTTTTATATTTATACCTACTATGTAATATGTAATTGCAATCTTCGGCATAGGTACGTAGTAAGAAACAGTTCATCTTCAATTATCGGACTTATCATAATATGACATGAATTAATCATGCATGCATGCCATACTGCGTAGAATAAGCACCAGAATTTACTTCTACTTCTCAAGTTTCAGTTATCAGATAGTTCCTCTCACTTTGCCCCTATACAATGCTGCTGTAACTCGATTAATGTACAGACACCCCTTTACACCGATGCTATAGCCAGCCTTTCCTTAACGTCTCTCTTGGGTCATCTCTTTTCTTCTTCTTCCGTGTCTCTAACCCGCTTATCTCTATATTTACAGAACTTGACTGGACAAAGCGTTTAGAAGTGGATTGGTTTCGAGTAGGTGGCCATGGCGGCCTCCTTGAAAGCCTCGGCCAGGGTGGGGTGGGCGTGGCAGGTGCGGGCGATGTCCTCGGTGGAGGCGCCGTACTCGAGAGCAAGGGTAGCCTCGGCAATCATCTCGCCGGCGTTGGGGCCGATGATGTGGCAGCCTAACAGTCTGTCGGTCTCGGGGTCGGCGATCATCTTGACGATGCCCTCCGAGTCGAGGTTGGTCTTGGCACGAGAGTTGGCGCTGAAGGGGAAAGACCCGATCTTGTAGGGGATGTTGGCGGCCTTGAGCTCCTGCTCGTTCTGACCGACCCAGGCGACCTCGGGGTACGTGTACATGACGGAGGGGATGACGCCGTAGT
Organism: Hypoxylon fuscum; assembly: GCA_022578945.1. Lineage (NCBI taxonomy): Eukaryota > Fungi > Ascomycota > Sordariomycetes > Xylariales > Hypoxylaceae > Hypoxylon > Hypoxylon fuscum. Next base: position 432,475 of record MU399810.1, on the reverse strand, counting down.
TGACGTGACCGTAACCCTTCTTGATGTACTCAACGGCGGCGACAGCTTCTTCTTCGGCCTTGTGGGCAAGCATAGGACCAAAGGTGACGTCACCGATGCAGCGGATGTGCGAGGCCTTGGTGCGGTATTCCGAGTCGATGACGACGCGGCCGCGCTCGTCGAGCTCTAGACCGATGTTCTCCAGACCGAGACCAGCCGTGTAGGGGCGACGACCGATGGCGACGAGGACAACGTCGGCGTCGAGCTTTTTTTTTGTTTTTTGTTAATAACCGATCTTGTACAATAATATACGGCGAATTAAAAAAAACTTACAGTCTGTTGCTTTCCACCCTTGGCAGCGTCCACATCTAGCTTAACACTGTCGCCCGTGTTCTCGCCGCCGACAACCTTGGTGCCGAGCTTGAATTCCATGCCCTGCTTCTTCAGGATCTTAAGCGCCTCCTTGGCAATCTGGGCATCCATGCCGGGCCCACCGATCTGGTCGAGGAATTCGACGACGGTAACCTTAGAACCCAGTCTCGACCACACCGAGGCCATCTCGAGACCGATGATACCACCGCCGATAACCACCATCTTCTCGGGGATCTTGTCGAGGGATAGGGCACCGGTGCTGGTGACGACGCGCTTCTCGTCGATTTCGAGACCGGGGAAAGGGGTGGATTCGGAACCGGTGGCGATGAGGATATTCTTGCCTACCACGGTCGTCTCGCCGCCGTCGAGCAGCTGCACCTTGACCTCGTGCTCGCTCGCGAAGGAACCGGTGCCCTTGACGTACTCGACGCCGTTCTTCTTGAAGAGGTACTCGATACCTCTCGTCAGCGAAGAGACCGAGGTGTCCTTGGCCTTCATCATGGCGGCCAGGTCGAGCTTGACGTCGCCTACTTCGATACCACGGGGCTTGGTGTCGTGGAGGATGGTGTGGTAGAGATGGGAGTTGTTAAGGAGGGACTTGGACGGGATGCAGCCGACGTTGAGACAGGTGCCGCCGAGAATGCCGCGCTTCTCGATGCAAGTCACCTTTAAGCCTTCCTGCCCGGCCTTGATAGCTGCCACGTACCCGGCCACTCCACCACCGATGATGACGAGGTCCTTTTCCTCTGCGCCCGAGCTTGGGGGTTAGCGACGTTGAAAGCAGTTGACATGAAAGGTGTATATTAACCTGCTTCAGTAGCGTAACCTCTTCTCCATCGTGATACGGGCGCGACGACTGAAGGGAGACTATCGCAAAAAAAAAAAAGAGTTTAGTTGACTATCTCCACCAGTTTCTACTCTCTGTAAAAATAACCACCAAAAAGAAAAAGAAAAGAAAAAAAAGCTCGTCGGCTATCATCGAACTTACGAAGAAGGACGGAGGGAAGATCGGACAACGGTCCGCGGTATTAAACGACTGGCCAGCATGTTCTTTATGTTTCTGCGACTACGACTGACTGCCTGGTCTGCCTGTGTCTACGAAGCAAAAAGAGAGAGAAGGTGTATGAGAGTATATCTCAATTGGGGGGGGGAGTTTGGGTTGGAGATTGAATAAGTTGTAGTAGAGAATAACAAAGTCCGGGTGTTTTTGGAGTTGCTAGAAATTTTGGAGGTCCGGGCTCAAGGTACGTATCTCTTAGCTTAGACGGTATCCACCAATAGTAGAGGGCCCAACAAGAAAATATCCACTTTTGCCCTATATAACGCTTCGTTTTCGCCGCTCACCCTGGCTGCCCTGTCACCCCGTCATTCCGAACATAACCGTAGCTTCCATGCATCCATTAGGTCTTCAAGTTTCGGCCGGATAAAATAGGGGTCTGGGTATCGTCATTGGTCACAACCTACATCTTAAAATTCTATCAGAGGCAAAGAGGCAAGCAATAACAAATTAGTAGATAAAACCAGGTGAAGCGACATTGCAAACAGCACTACTGTGGACATCCATCCATCTTTTATTCCCTCAGATCAAAAAGTAATCCGAATACCTAGGTAGATACATAGATAGGTATTTAGGTAGATGTAGATAGGGGGGGGTATGACCACGATAAGGTAAGCCTCGCGAGAGAGGTCAGCTTACATGGCAGCCATGGATAACTCCCCCCTTTTTCACCCCAGTGTCTCCTTCGTCAGTAGGGACACCAACACCTGATCCGCCGCTTCGCAACTCTTCTTGAGCGCCTTCGTCTCCTTCTTATCCTTCAGGAGGTCGGTCCGCCGCACCGTCTTCTTCAAGAAGTACTGCACCCCTCTGGCTTGGTCTGCATCTAGGACGCCAAGCACCTCCCTCAACCCCTCCCGCTTGCACTCCTGGAGAATCGTGATGAGCATCACCTCGAAGAACATGTGCGCCTTCTCCTGTAGCATCGCGAGGTTGCGATACTTTACTATGTCTGCTAGCCGTAGAGACCGATTCGCTACGAGCGACCCGTACATCTTGGCCGTATTATACACCCATCGTAAGTCGTAGTCCGCCGCGTCCTCGACGTCAACGTCCTCCCCGTCACCCATGTCGATGTCCTCTCCCATCTTCCTGAGCCGCGTCGTCAGGCATCGCCGGAACTGAAACGACAATTCCCGATCCCCAGTGAACCTCGTAGCAACCAAAGTGTAGTAGTGATTGTACTGAGACTGTCGCTCGCTACTACGGACGATCACCTCGGGGACCTCTTTCCGCTGGTGTTTGTTGAGCTTCAGTTTCCGGACCAGGAAGTCGGCATTCTCGTAGTCTGTAGCCGCATGTATAGCAACGAATATTCGCTGTCGTACCTCTGTATTGAAACCCTGCTCCCTGGCTAATTGCCAAAGATCGGGAATACCCAAGTCATCGCCGCCAAGATCCATCATCTCCTTAGCATCGTCTGCGATGTCTACGTCGTCGTCTTTACTTGGAACTCCGCTTCGGTCGTCGGCACCACTGCGACTACCGGACCAGCTAGCCCCGACAAGCCACCACTTTCCGTGTTTGTCGGCTTCTTGGATATCCCGAAGACTCATGCGAAGAGGCTGAACATCCTGGGAACCACTCAAGGTGGCGATTCGCTTCCTCAGTTGAGTCCGCTGGCCTGCGAGATCTTTGTTGCGAGTTGCTGCTTTAGTTTTGTTGCTCTGTAGCTTCCTCATCTCGTCAATCATAAAACTCGTCCTAACCGACGTGTCTTTCAAACTGGCCGACTTGACGCTACCGACGATGTCTCCCAATGCACGGGAATCGTCACGCCTGAGGGATGGCCCGCATAATTGGATGATTCTTAGAAGTAGCTCTGTATCTAGCTCGGTGAGCTTATCCAGGAAAAAGCGGATGTAGTCAAACACCAAGTTGCAGCCAACAACTTGCATATTATAAAGTTCGGCAAGTAAGGAAACAAGATTCTTGGAGCCAGAGTCGGACTGGTCGCCCGAAGCTTGTCCGTAATGTTGGCCGAAGATTTCAACGAGCTGCTGTACGAAGTAGGCGATGATGGCCATGCCCATGGTCTTGTACATAGATGCAACGAAACCAGCTATCATGGTGAAGAAAGAATCCGGTCGCTTTTCGGGCGAACAAACTAGCGTCAACACGAGATCCACGGTGATGGAGGTAACGGTTTGTCTCGGGTTGGAGTTGTACAAAGCCACAAAGTCTTTGACTATGCCGACCATGCTGTCGGTTGTAAGCCGGTTTATTAAACCTTGGATGCGCCTTCGCAGTTGTGCTTCTGCTTCGGTGCTCGAGCCCGATTGCTTACGCAGGGACGGCGGAACATATTTCGCAACGCCCGTCGTGGGAGCCACGTAGGGGTTTTCTCGCTGTCGTTTCACAGGCTCAGGTTGATCTTGGTCTGAAAAGCCTCCGAAGTTACCGTCATCGTCGTTATCCCCTTCCGAGTCGTCGTCCAGGTCAGAAAGAAGCTCGCCGTCTTCTTCGTCTTCGTCGTCACTACCGCCAGCAACTTGTTTCGTAAACACTGCACGAGCAGCAGCCTCAGCTTTTCTCCTCTTCTGGGCGAACCATTCATCCGCTTCTGCTTTGCGCTTTCTCTTGGAGATGGTGTCCGAATCCTCCCCGTCGTCGCCCTCGCCGCCGTCTATTCCGCCCAGCAGGTCGCCGAGTCCATCTTCATTAAATGATTTTGGTAATGATTTCTTGCCCTTCAATCCTAGTTTCTTTTCTAGGTCTGCGATCTCTTTATCCTCCCGAGAAAGCTTCTTTTGCGCCGACATAGAGGATTGAGGCTGATTTCCTTCTTGGTCTTCATCGTCGTCCCCCTCAGAGTCAAATCCTAAGTCGCTAAGCTCATCCTCGTCACCATGCCCTTCATCCAGATCATCATCGTCGTCCTCGTCATCATCACCAACCTTGGAATAATCTCTGTGTAGATGAGAGATTGGTTTAGACGGCCGGGATGCAGTGACGTGGCGTGGTTGTGGCTTGTGAGACTGTCTTTTCTGAACTCGTTGGGCCTTGCGTTGCTCCTTTCTCGAGACCTGCCTCTTCTGTCTCCCATTGCCTTGGGCATGAGAAGAGGGCTGCTGGGTCTCTAGCTCTTTTAAGAGCGATGAAGGTAATGCCAGTTTACGCTTAGGTCCTGGTCCCATTTTTGCGATATCGTTAGATGGCGTTCGTACCCAGTGTTATGAAAATTGCATATAGTATGACTGCTGTGATAGAGGTTGATATGAAAAAGAAAAATCCAGTCCAGGGTACCATTATTTAGGTACATACATATTGAAGGTATGGGCGGGGTTTACCTTGTACTTGCATTTTACATAGTAGGTACATGTACCTGTGAAAGTACATATGCAAGTACCTTCAATTGGTAATTTGTACATAGTAGCAGCTATGTAGATTGGGAACTTACCTATGTATCTACATAATGTTTTTTTAGCCGTGCGCCCTCCAACATATTTCCGTAGCCTAACAGTAACCAAACATCATCATCTCATAGTTGAAGTTGTGAATACCATATCGCATCTTTAGTTTTGGCAGATACTACTGTCCGCGAGCCATAATGGGCCACTTGAGCAATGATGAGGTATGTGCCCATATGTTATAATTATTTAACCCCTTGTACCGACTGACCTATCTCCCGCAGTTCTTCACCAAGCTCGTCGAGCTGTTCGACCAAAGAAAAGGCAAAGATCACGGTTCTATAATCTTGGTGCAAAAGAGACGTATGCATAACCATAAAATAAGAAAAAGGAAACCCTCCTGACTAGCCAGTCTCCGTCTAACACCGTATTCTTCAATCTAGTATCCCACGATCAACCCCTCCCGGAGGCCACGAGCGACACCATATTCCCTGATCTGCACCCCCCGAGGCCCATGCCCGTGCTCATCAGAGCGACAAACGCCAAAGGAAAGGAGCGACGGCAAGACAAGATCAAGATATCTACCGTGGTAGAGCCAGAATCGCTTCCTGCCTTCTTCGAGAGGTATGCCGACGTATGCAAAGCCGGCATGGCCACCTTGAAGCCGAGGGATCGCAGCAAGAGGAAGGGTAAAGCGAAGAAGAAGAAGGGAGTTGCTACTACTTCTTGAGCCGGCATCCTGCATTATAGGCCGCCTCTTTATCTTACCACCATTTTCTGACGATGGCCATGTAATGTCATGTGCGCCGTTACATATCTGAAAGTGCCCAGATATCGCCTTCGAGACTACGCACGTAGACCCAAGTTAGACGCCATATTAGGCTAGCTGATGGCTTCTATCCTGTCTATATAGCCCATGACAGGCTCAATTCCATAGCATGTCTAGCAAGCTAGGGTGAGCACAAGCTATTTAGTCGTGAGCAATGAAGCTCAGACTTGTCCTTATTAGAAGGATTAAATGCAAGAATTTCTAGATAAATGACCATCTTCATTTGCTAATTCCATTGCTAAATGCTCACATGTCCTCATCCATATTCAAATACTTCCGCCTACTAACTCCTAACGCCTAATCCCATAACCACCACCACCATCCTCATTCTCCTCGTCAATAGTTTCTCGCTGTTCCCTCTCCTCCCTACAAGCATCACACTCGCCCTTCGTGGGCTTGCGCGGGTTCCCTACGTACATGCACAAGTACTCTGGGCACTTGTCCTTCGAATCCTGGCTGTCGCAGCTGGCCAGCTTCTTGTGCTCTATCCACGCCCGCTTGCACGTGACGCATTTGAGATGGTGGAGCTCACACATAGGCCCCAAGGCGAGGGATTAAAATTCCCTATTATGCCGAATACTCGATGTTGTTTTAAGTTGTCTGTGGGGTTGTTGTGTTCGTATAGCGGTGACTTGTTCTGTACATGACGAACAACACATTAGGCTAGCTCGCAAATTGATAGATGTGGTATTCGTTACCTATAGGTTATCTCCATTATGAAGAGTAGAGATGTTAGGATGCTAAAGAGTACCTCAGGATAGACATGCCGTTACTGGGAAATAGTCGTATTCTGATGCTGTTTATTATACGCTCATTAAATTAGGCTAGAGTCATCGTCCCCTGTAGACTATGAGAAGACTCAGTGGAAGATCAATACCTACACCAAAGGGTGTTTCCACTAACGGCACGGGATAAAGAAGCTAGTTTGTCAAGCAAGCGGGCGTTATATAATGGTACGCGGGAATTATCTCCCCAAATGGTGAAGCAAATACCCCAACAACTCGGCATTGGTATTTATATCTAGAGGGGCACGACATCTAGGATAGCCAGCCTTAGTGTTGTCGCGAAGAACACAACGTAAAGCTTCCGCATGTTCCATCCGCTTGCTTGAGCCGGTGATGCAGGCATATCCACATCCCGTCACCAACTATCCGCTCTCTGCCGCCTAAGTCACGCTCATTACAACACACACACACACACACACACACACACACGTAAGTCAAACCGGCTCTTATTGACGACCTGCACATACCAAACCAGCCATTAGACGAACCTATGCGTACCACAAAATCATACACACCAAATCCTACGCCTTGCTCACTAAAACGTCCTCGCTTATCCACTGCCTCTAGGTGTAGTTGATTAGACCGGCAGTCATCCAACCTGGAAATTCGGAATGCTATTCGCAGGGTACAATCTAATTTTAAAGCGTCTCAAGCTTTCTCGTTTCCATGAAGGGCATCTTAAACCCGAAACCCGCCCTTTAATAACGCAGGGGGAGAAAAAAAGACAGACCCTTTTTTGTGTCCAGTTCAACGTGGAGCAGTCATTACTCGCGCCCTAAGTCCTATCGGTCGATCACAAATCAAGATGCTGAGAGTAAGCCATTTTCCTCCCCATAACTGGTACTTATAATGTAATTCGTTGCCGATAGTGATGGTCTTTGATCCCTGCCAATTCTTCATGACCCGAACATTGGAGTGTCGCGACTACCAGGCGGGGGAGGATAACGGTTAAAAGCAAGGGAAAACAAACGAATGCCGTGGTGAAGAGAAAAAGGAAATGTAGATAATACAGATATGTGAGAGCAGACATGACCCTGCCCGTCCCGTCCGACCAAACCCCCATAGAAAATCTTTTTAGGATCCACGAGAAAGTTGAGTATCGGTGTTGATAACCATCGAGGAATGGTGATATCAGAAAACCTCCAGAGGCCACGATCGGACAGAGCGCGAATAGCCGCCCTACATGATCTGATCTTGCGTCAGACCGCCATGCGCATCTGTCTCCATGCTATCGCCTCCGCCTGGGGTGACATATTTAACGAAGCTGAGGCCAAGAGGTCTTCCACCATAGTGATACCCCTGAAATTTGGAAATAGCAGTCTCAGCAGTGGCAGTACTATCGAAGCGAACAACACCAGTTCCCCTGGAACGGCCACTAGGCTCGTACTGGATCTCGGCTTGTTCGACTTTGCCAATCGTGGTGAAAAGCTCTACTAGATCCTCGTTGCTAGTAGACCAAGGAAGCTAGAAAGTGATAAGTATTAGCGTCATCATTCCCCTCCAAAAATTCGACAGAACCATGTCATCTTACATTGCGGACGTAAATGACTTCGCTTGGGTCGGTGCCCGCAGTGGCAAAATCAGTGAACGGGTTCGGGGCGGTTGGTGCATTGCTGGCGGCATTTTCGAATCCGCCGGCAGCAGGGGGGCCACCGTAGCCTCCACGTCCGCCGCCGCCGCCGCCGCCGCCACCTCCATAACCACCACCGAATCCACCACGACCGCCGCCGAAGCCTCCCCGGCCTCCAAAACCGCCGCCACCAAAGCCACCGCGGCCTCCGTAGCCACCTCGGCCGTGGCCGCCCAGACCTCCTTGGAAGGCGAAGCGGTCCTCGCGGACTTCAAGCATACGACCTTGCCATTCGAAACCATTGAATTGCTGTATGGCGTTGCGGGTGTCGTCCGGATGCTCGAACATGACGATTCCGGATCCTTTGGGCCTACCATCCGGTCCTAAATGGACATCGGCTCGAATTACCTGGCCATTTCGAGCTGTTCCCGACCTAATGTTAGCGTCTAGCTCGCGACAAATGTCAATTAGTAGCAACTCGATGGGGAAACTGACCTGCCTGGCGGAACAAGTCCTTCAGATCTTGCCAACCGACGGTATAAGGGAGCTAAGTGTGCAGTTAATACCAGAACCGGTCACCTATATTTAATGTTAGGAAGGAAAGGAGTGGGATTGAACAAACGTTAGACACGTATATCTGGCGATTGCCACCACCCTGCATGGCACCGCCGCCAGCACCAGCACCACCACCACCACCACCACCGTAACCGCCTTGGCTGCCGCCACCGCTGTAGCCGCCTTGCATTCCGCCGCCTTGGCTGCCGCCACCGTAGCCGCCGCGGCCTCCGGTTGCACCGATAAAGCGCGGTTCCGCTTCGCGATCCTAGTTCCAACTTCAGCATCTGCCACCACGAAATGATCATCGGATAGCACCCTTACTTCTCTCACATAAACGAGTCGACCCATTAAATTCTGGTTGCTGAGAGTCTGAACAGCTGTTTGTGCTTGCTCCCTTGTAGCATATTCCACAATACTGAGTCAATATTAGTAAAGACGGCCTTGACACTCCTAGCTCGCCGTAGCGAAAGATTCGACTTACCCGCATCCCTACAAAAACCCGCGGACAATGTCCCAACCCGTCAATCCATCAATTCCAACAAGAACCAGAGGGGAACCAAAGAGAAAACCAGCCATGAATCACGTGTAGAAGCCCACCTTCGACATTCCATTCGGAAGCAATAAAACATCGGCAAAGAGAACTTCTCCAGCTATAGGTTACTCCGTATTAGCCGCAGATCGCCCCTTTTTAATAAAAAAGTTCCAATAATGACTCACCCTGTCGCATGAAATCCTTAAGGTGGTGCCATTTTACGTCGTATGACAGGTTGCCGACGTAGACACGGCGGTCCTGTTGAGACGTCTCGCGAATGTTGTTCATCATCTGCTCTCGTGCGGCAGCACGCTCCTCGTACGTCCTTTGCGGCGGTCCTCCGTAGCCCGAACCTGATCCTCCTACTGGTGCCCCAGCTCCAGTCATGGGAGATCGTGATCGTCTATCCGACCTACGATAGTCTTCTCGGCTTCTAGACCGACTGCGTGGAGAATAGGATCGGCGACGACCGGAACGGCCTGGACTCCTAGAGCGACCACGGCGGGGAGAGCGGGATCTCTCTCGCTGTGACTCGTCAGCATTTGGGTGGGGTATGAATGACATTAGAAACAGGAAAATGGCTCCTCGTCGAGCTTTGCGAACTGCGGGAGAGAAGGGAAATAGTGTTCGGGGGTGGGTTTTTCATGTCCCAGACGACCTTGCTGGAAACTAATAATAAAAATTTCCCTGTCCGAGTCGAAAAAAAAAAAAAAAAAGATGCCACCTCGTTCAAGACTTGCACCAAGGTTCTCTGGGGTAGCAGCAAACTTTATATATAGGACACCTGGCTAGACTTGTCTTGGTGCCCCTCTCTAGCTCAAAGGCAAAAGGTGACGTGGGCAGAGACTGTTAGAGGCCGTTCAAGGCGAATGCCCCTAACTCCATTGCCTCCTGTGCGCAGGTTTGCCGTTCAAAGTTTGCTGCCATCCAAAGAAACCAGAACAAGCTGAAGCTGGTGCAGGGTGAATGAATAAGGTCTGAGACTAGACTGGGACACTAGATTGGACCACCCCCGAATCCCGAGGAATGGCTGGTAGTTGGTTCACCTGACTTACCTTAACAGGGCGATAGGTATCTCCGGAGTCAGCTATACAAGCGATTGTGAGTTAGAAGCCAGAGATTCCAAAATAGAGCGACAATATGGAAGAGAAGACAAAGACAAGTTTGGACAGTCAACTGTGACAATTGGCGGGCCGTAGTTGCATACGGGGGGTGATCAAGAGGCCAGACCGTTAGTGGATCGGGAAGGGAAAGCGTCCAGGGACGGGGGGTGGGGGGAAGCGCGGCGTATTAAAGGGCTTCGGGGATGGGATGCGGCTTGTATAAAACGGCACAAAGGGCAAGGAAAGGATAGAACAACTGGTGGAGTGAGCCGAACAAGAGAGCAGGGTAAGAGTGTGATTGGGTGGTAGTGGGGTGGGAGAAGGTGGGAATAGGGAAGCGGGTAATGCTGTGGGCTGTTACAGAGCTAGATGTGTGAAAGGCAATGTAATGTAGGTAGTAACACGTCGCAGAGGCATTTTGTTTTTATGCCTCTAGACAAGATTGGTTGAAGGAAATACCATAAAACAGGTAAGCCAGGGCAAGACCTGATTCGGCAGCCGAGGGCGTATGCGAGTGCAGGAGCAGGTAGTATATATGTATGTAGGTATGTACGAAGTAGGATAGGTTATGCGGGATGTGGATATGATATGGGCAAGGAGAGAAAGAGAGAAACAAATAGAGACAAGAGAGGAAGCCTCGGAGGACACACGAGTCTCTTCGAAGTTGCGATGAAGAAAGATTAACGATGGGATGTGTAGATGTTTGTGTTGCTCGATATCAAAGATGGTGTGGTGGACTTACCCATGGCCAAATACGTTCAGGAACGACTTTTGTCAAGCTTAGCCGCCTTGTCTGAGAAGATTTTTTTTCTCCGCCGACAGTAATGTACCGACGAAAGCGCTGGTAGGAGAGGTAAACCTGTATTGGAGGGGTGAGCTTCAAAGTGACAAGGAGTGCGTCGATTCTTTTTTTTTTTTTCGGGGGGGTTAGACACCACGGATTGGACCCTCGCTAGCTGAGAGGGATAAAAGGGGGAACAGAATGCAGTACTAAAAGCTTGAGAGAATAAAGCTTCAGAGGTACAAGTATGTTTGTATCGGGTGTGATTCAGCGCCTCTGCATTCGCATTGTGCAATAGACTGGTTGTGCTGACGGAAGGCCTAGGATGGTCCCGTATACAGGAATACCTAAGGGTACCGTATGCAGGAGAAAAACGACACGGCAACAGCACCGAGCACCACAAGTACCAGGCACCAGCAGTAGCGGCGGCACTTCTTCAAGACACGCAGCAGCAGGTACACACGGAGGTTAACGCGTAGATAAGCAGATGAGGCTACCTAGAAAACGCGTCGTATCTCATCTTTCTTTTTGCCTGTCTTTTTCCCTCACATACACACCATACACATACATGCAATGCAATGTGAGGTAAGTAAGGTAAGGAAGGTAAGGTAGATAGGTAACCGTCTGCTGGTGTTGCGTGAACCCAACGTGCGTGTGTACGGTGAGTGGCTGGGTGGTGTACGTGCGTGCGTGCAGAGGTTTGGGGAAAATACCAAACATTAAAATACCAAAAATAAAAATAAAAGCAGCTGGGGGTGGAGGGTGTCTGGGTGTGCATATGCGACCAGATGGTCGGCGGCTCTCATACGTACGTACCTGAACTTGAACGTGATATGCTGCTGCAGCAAGAGGGTACCAGTCCCAATATCGACGAGAATGGGAAAGGGAAAAAAATAAATCTGGGGAGATGCGTTGCGTTCGATGAATGCTTGGTTGTGGACAGATGGGATTTGGGCTGAAAACGAACGCGATTGGAAAAGCGGCCCCCAAAATGGAGAGATGATTACCGCGCCCAGGTCAGCTGAATTGAGCTTATGGTTGGTTGGTTTTGGGGACTGGGGCGTTCGGGGAGGGCTGGGAGGTTAAAAAAATATTAAAAAAAAAAGAGATGGCCCTGTAATCACCATTAGCGCATATGTTATTGTACTGTGGCTATCCCTGTCTTGGGAAGGTACGGACAGTATCCACGTAACGTGCTTAATATCATCCAATACTGTACAATACTTAACCACAGTACCTTACTACATACATCAGGTATGTACCTACCTTAGGTACACATTTGTTCTGCCTTGGCTCGCTCTATGATGTTGTGCGCGTAATTATCATTTGAATCTCACAACGGTCTCGTCTTTATTCCTGAGTACCTATGTAGGTCAGCAGTAACGGTGCACATATGCTGATTCTAGCAAATCAGCAGGCTTGGTACCTACATACATATGTAGTCACAGGCCTATGTACGTTATGTACATATGTATATATGTAAACATGTTCATATCCATCTCTACCTATGTATGTACCTATCAGCCTATGTAGATATTAATCTTCGCCTCGACACAAAGACATACATGCATAATATCTACTCCTCTTTGCCTGATCGAGGTTCTTCATATCCGCTATCCGCTGATGCTTCCCAACTATGCCTAGGGCTCGTTTAGCATGCACCCGGGTTTCCTATTCATGCATTTTGTGCATGATGTTGGCAACGTGCTAAGCTAGCAGCTTACGTGGCTATCTCATCAGGTACGAAGAATTCTACACCGGTTGAAAAACGAAGCCGGCTACCCCCAACTACATACTAGTCGTCGGGTATATGGTACGATCCCAGAATCCCAAGAAGGATCTTGCGGCGTTCCGGGGACTATCAGAACGGAGGTGGATCTGTACATATGCTAGAGCTACATCCCGACCAGACTTGAGGAATGTAAGACAGTGATACAGAATCGATGACTTTCTAACCCAAAATATCTTACCTCACGAAGTGGCCTACGAGGAACACGTGTACCGTATTCTATCTGAGGCGCGTACGAATGGCTGGGAAGTATTGAACGCCTCAAGAAGCTCGAAAAGTCCGGTCGTAAGGTACCTAGACTTCTCATTGCTCGGTCCAGGATTGGGAAAACGCCGTCTGCGGGTGCTGACAGGTAGACAGGCTAGCCCTATTACCACCACCCGAGTAGCGGAACTCCATCGACGCTACTCATGTACAATACTGGAGGAAGATTGGGTTGCGTTGAAAGTTATGGGCCAATCCGTTCCGTGACCTCCGATCTAGTCTAGAATTATCGATTTATTAATTATTATTATACGTGTGTATACTCATATAGACTTGGACGATCTCTCGGCCTTCTCGCCATATCATAGGTGGCCTTGTCTGTATACATAGATTTAGTACGTGCATAAGGCAAGCCTATCGCCGTAGCGTATATCTGTTAGACAGTAGATGGTTAGAGCAAGTTGGCATGTCGAGCATGGGTAAAATAGCTCCCGCTCTTTGAAATCCTCGAGGAGCATGACCTTGGCGCTCTGGGTCATCACCACATGCATCACACTACCTAGCATCCAGTCCTGCTTCGACAAGGTACCTATAGATACCTAAGTACTATCAGTGGTAATATTTATAGTGTAAAAAGATATGTGTATTCAAAATAATATGCCTAGCCTGTCTAATGTGTAAGGTAAGAATAAATGCCTTCAATGCGAGCGAACAGTGTGAGGTCTAGCATCCACCATAATCTTCGTCTTTTAAAATAGATGCACAAGCATGCAAGAATTTGCAGAGATAACATCCCGTTGCATCGTACAGGGCGCTCCCCGGGCCCCCGGTTATGTGGCCCAAGCTCCGCGAGTATTCCTAGACGTCTTGGCCTTTTCCACTTGATCCAAAAAGTCCACCTTCCCATCTCCCACCTCCGTGGATCCGTATTCGAGAGGCTGCCACGAGATAGGTCCGCGATTCTACTCTTCACGCACATGTAGAAGCGGTGCAAATCATAAAATGGTCGATGCAAGCAAGCCCTAACGGCGGCTGATGCCGCGGCCACAGCATTGGAGAGATCGGCCCGCTACGCCAGCCATGTCTCGAACCAAATTCCACCCTACCTGCCTACCAATGTCCAGGATCGTTGTCACAGTCGCATCGCATCGAAATCCTGGGTATGCAGGCATGCAAGCACGCAAGCACGCAGTACGCAGCATGTATGCTATGCTAGCCTGCTTCTGCTGGGCCTCCTTTACGAATATATAATAGGTGTCTGCCTACCAAAGAGCCCCCCCTTCACAAGCACAGACTCTTGTAATTCCACCCATTAGGCACAGCAGTTCGTCGCGATTCGAGAACGCAGAATTGAGAATTTGTCACCCCTTAAGGCTAAGGTCTTAGTTCGAGTTTTGCTTTTTCTTCTTTATGACCTATCACTTTTTTACTGCAGGCTGTGCAGGGTTGGTCCTTAAATGGACGCCTGCAGCGCGAACCAAGTCTTTGTGGCCCTCGGCTCCGAGCCTAGTACAATACATTTTCGAGGTTTTGTTTTCTATTACGGAAAGCTCTTCATAATCATGTAGTACTTGCCGGTATACAAGAAAGTATTTTCAGAAGCCTGCTTGAATGTTGGTGCGCCGAGGTTTACTGTGAAGGTAAGCCTGGGTCGCCTAAATGCGGCCCAATCATTGACTTGTAGCCCATAATTTCCTTCTTATCATTGACGAAGAGTTACCAGCATAGCCATGATTGAGGATTTCGCCCTTGCATATGAACTCGTTCAGTACCTAGATGGACTTGGTATATATTATATGCCCCTATCCTGTCTTCTCTCAAAAAGATATTGACTAGTACTGCTTTCCATCACCCTAAAATATATATATATATATATATATATATCTGTGGGAGCTGTAGTTTCTTCTCGTAACTAAGACCAGCTGCTTCCGTTATTCAGACGAGTTGCAAATCATAAACTCTTGCTACAAGAGGTACTTCTACGAAATCCTATATGACAGCGGGTCCCCTGACGGGCACGCCCTATATGAGTTTGATCAGGAGAAGCGTGCGTATGATAGATAGCTCATTGACATAAGGACCTCAGCAAGCTCACCGCCACGGAAAGTGATACCGCTTGAAGTGAGCTGCATCCTGGCGGAAAGATCCCCGTTCCTCCGCTGTCAGTGCTAATACCTACTCGAGACACTTTCGTACGGCTACCGCTGCCACTGGTCGCTAGATCAGATCAGGAAAAAGAGGTAACATGATCGTTACCGAATCCACGATTTTAGGATCTAGGCTACAGGAAGCATCCCCTATTCTCACCCCCAGGGAATCCTGCGAGATGATTGGCGGCTAGCCTAATCACTAAGTGCCGCTCCTCTAGGACCACGAGCCAATATTCGTTCTCAGCCGCGCTGCTGTGGTGACACAACAGATGTGGTGATACTATAGTCAGACTTTTACTAAAAAGAACCATGATCCCGTAGCATTACCTTCAAGGTTCGCCCATTAAAAGAAGATCCCGCTGTCGCATCATTACTCCCACACGAGAGGCTCGGAAGCCCAACCTATCGGGCTTGTTTCCCGTCACATACTCACCGAACTGACAATCGCCGATAGTAGTATAGGTGAATACTTACTTATCCTATGGTACTTACGGCTAGGGAGTCAGATACATGTATATATCCTGTTGTCACATCTCCCTCTATTTGCGTAGGAATACATAGTATATACCCAACCTTCCCTCTGTGTCTTCGCTACCCTCCACCCCTTGGAGTCAAAGCTACGATCCTAGTTAGTTTATATGAACATATTTGTAACAAGGTGGGAGTCAAGTGTTCTAGACAGTCGTTATTCGCGCCAACTCGTCCCCTGTCCCGCAGCGCACAAGGCAACGAAATGCGCATGTAACCCACTGACTCATCCAATCGCAATAATCGAGCTCGTCCCTGAGAACCCAACAAGAAGACTTGGGTAGCGCCGAGGGTGGGTATGGAGATAAACGTCAATGAATGCTGGAGTTTCGGCGGGGCTTCTTCTTTGCTTTGGTACCCCTTTTAGCTAGTCATCTACAACTAACCAGAGAATTCGAACAAAAGTTCTTGTGTTGTCTGGCACGGCCCTAGCTTATTATCCATGAAGATGTTTTCATTCACTCGTTGATATAAAATACGCGTTGATTAAATGGGAAAGCTGAAATCACCCCGCCCCTGTTCCTCGCTACCCACTCGCAACGTGTGCGTGCTCGTCACATATCGCCCCCTCCGGAAAATTGAGGACCCAACATGGACGTTAACCGTTGCCTACTGAAATCTAGTAAGGCTGCTAGCCACAAATACGAGGAAAAGGTAGGAGCTTGGGCTTGTTATAACCTGTTCAACTGGAATTTTTTGTCTACCAAGTTTCGAGGCTGTGCAATACAAAGAGAGAAGGACTAGGCAAACCCAATAATGCGACAGGTGGGTGATAGAGGAACATCGGATGGGAAGGCTACAACGGCGACAGCCCCCGTATCCTAACATGCCGACAGCAAAGGTGCCTCCTATACAAATCGGGAAAGACATTGCATTTCCCACTAGCGCCGTAGCTATCATAAAAAAGGAGGAGGGGAAGTCACGGAGCTGGGGCATAAAACAAGGCAAGAGAAGGAAATGAGAATCTCGATCTTTAGCTATTTGATAAAAGAGCCGCAGTTGCCTAGGTTTTCTTGGTTACCCATGAAAATCTAATCCATCTCGGGCGTTGAATTTAAGACTATGTAGTTGCGGACAGCCGAGACAGCTACCAACAGAACCACATGGTGCGGACAGCAGCGGCCCGGTTATGAGCTCTGCTAGATGGAAGCTTCTGTGATACTAGAGGAGAGGGCACACCGCCTAGCCATCGAGATTAAGTTGACTGCCGACATATTACCTCTTAAAACAACTTTATGTTCCTTACACAGCGGTGACTTATAGCACTTTTTTTGTGGTCGCCTTTTGGCCGGGTTGCTTTTTAGAATCACATCCTAAGACAAACCCCCAAGTTACTCGAAGCGGATGATTGAAGTACGTAACCATAGGTGTGTGTTATGTAGCTCATCCTAAATAAGCAATGGTGACCTTGTGTATAGCGGGCAGCCTGTATGTGAAAACCGGGCAACATCACCAACGATACTCTCCTCTAAGAATTGTACATAATCTGACAGTAGACTGTAGTCAAGCACAAAATCTCTACGCGACCCTACCTAAGTATTCCAGGGGTTTACTATGTATAGCTTCACTAATAGATATCAAGAAAAATACTTAAGATCATTGGTCCTTTACGGAAATACCTACGCTGTAAATAGATAGGCAAATCAAATGACAAATGCTTCGTGCCTTGAACATGCCCCAATATTGACGAGATATCATTATCATCATACTGGGGATAGTTCATGTGGTGGGGCTGACTAAATTTACCCAGAGCCCCGGGAGATCTCCGGCCCAAGATGCGGCCCAGCCCGGGACAAGCTGAAGCTTGGACTCAATTCCGAAAGTCTAAAGATCGTCACTCAGCTCATGTGGAATGTGCCTTCCATTAGCCAGTAGCAGCAGAGCGCACAACGTCACCGGCAGCCCAACAATACCTACACATTCTACTATTATACCACACCACACCACATATAAAATCACACGATGGCCCCGTCACGGGCTACAACCAGACTTGCCGCAACGGCCCTGCGGCGAGTGGCAGCTCAACAACCGCAATGTCATTCTCTCCGTACACCTCTGCTGCGTCGCTCCTTCTACCACTCCTACGACCACCCGCCGCCCCCCGGTGCCTTCAGCGCGGCCGAGCAAGCCATCCTTTCGGCTGCGTACCGGCACGTGCCCGAGCACGGCTTCACGGCACACACGCTATCGCTCGGCGCGCGGGATGCCGGCTACCTGGACATCAGCACCAATCTACTACCCGAGGGGCCTTTTAGCCTGATTCGATACCATCTCGTTACGCAACGGGAGGCACTGGCGCCGCAGAGCGAGACCATATTCGGCGCCGAAGGAGGAGAGGGAGAAAGATTGCAGGTTCCAGAAAAAGTCGAGCAGTTGACTTGGGAGAGGCTGCTAGGGAACCAAGACGTTAACCACCGCTGGCAAGAAGTGAGTCCAGTCCTCCACTCTCCACTCCGCTCCGCCCCGTCCTATCGCATCTTGACCCCAGATCCCAGATCCCAGATCCTGGGACATCCACATCCACCTAGCTAACCCCCTTCCCCTCCTGACCAGGCCCTAGCCATAATGGCCCAACCGACCCACGTCCCCTCTTCGCTGCGTGAACTCGCCGCCCTCGCCGACGAGATCTACTTCCTCGCCGGCGACTCCTCCGTCGACCCGTCGTGGTACACCAAGCGTGGCTCCCTCTCCGTCATCTACGCCTCGTCGGAGCTGTTCATGACGAACGACCGGTCGCCCGGCTACGGCGAGACCCGGGCCTTCTTGCAACGGCGGCTCCACGAGACGAGCCGCGTGGGCAAGGGTCTGGGCAGCATCGGCCAGTGGATCGGGTTCACGGCGTCGGCGGGTGTAAATGTGCTGAGGAGTAAGGGTGTGAGGATATAATAAAGCAGCTGGTACAATCCAAACTATACTCATCTGGGGGAAGTAGTGGTGAAAAATGAACTTGACATGTAGACAGACATGTATATTACTTGTGTACATATAGCATCACTACCAAAAAAAAAAAAACCGGCGTTAATAGAAAAAAACATGCACGGTAGTGGCAATAACCGACCTCGGAAATTCAGGCAGCTATGGTTGGGTAGCCTAGCTGACTACTATCTGTACATCAACTCAAGAAGGCAATGAAGCCAATGCTAAACCTTCTATGCCTAAGGCCTTGGTCTCCTCCCTGATTCCGCATGTCACGACACGTGAAGACCCTTTTTATACTCGTACCTACCTGCAAGCCTGCCGACTCCTAAACTCCTCCAAAGGTATTTTCCGAACGCCGCCCCTTTGGGGAATCGGAAGTATGTTCCACCAATCCTACCTAACACCACTATAGCACTAATAGTAGAGTGAAGTATACTAATGGTCTGCGAGGAGCCGCTGTCGAGGATCCGTGAGTCTGTTATACTGTTAGTAAATAGCCACCCCTACGACCCCTATAGGGCGACGATGGAACAATAAGGTGGATACGCACCTGATAATTTTGACATCTTTATCGATCTTTGCCCGGCCCTCGATGGCGTTGGGAGTAATGAGAATGAATTGTTTGCCGACGGAGCGACGAGCCGTAGTAATCTGCCAAGTTGGTTAGCAAGACGCGGCAGTTCCACGCAATACTACAAGGCAAACTTACCAGCATGTTGGTGCTGATGGCACGGTTGACGTTGTCCATGAAGACGTCAAATTCGTCGAGGCATCGCAAGGGAGATCCCATCGCATCCCAAATGGCAAGTAAGAGACATATAGACGAGAACGACTTCTCCCCACCAGACAACGTCTTCGTGTTTCGACCCGAGCCATTCTTCTTCGTCTCATCCGGTTCGACCTGGACGCGAAGCATCTTCTTTTGGTGGTCGAGGAAGAGCTGACCTCTAAAGCCACGCTCGCTGAGAAGATAGTTGAAGTTGCATCGAGCATGCGCCGAGATGAGTCGCTGGAACGTTCGCCACTTGCGGAGACGGTCCATTAGAGCCCTTTTCAACTCGTCCACGAGGGACGTGAGGTTCTTGTGGTTTTTCTTGGCCTCTCGATATTCTTGGACTGACTGTGACGCTCGGTTCTGGATTTCTTCATCCGACGCACCCAGTTGGCCACGAATCTTCTTCAGCTGGTCCTTGATAGACTCAAACTTGCGCTCGATGCTTCGAACGCTTTCTCCTTCTGGGACGAAAGCTCGCTCCGGGGCGATGGCACTCGCTTGTCGCGTGTAGTCGGCGACAACGTCAGATTGTTTCTCTCTGGACACCTCGGCATCGGATTTCTTTTGCTTTGCCATTTCCAGGGTTTCGTAGGCATCGTTCTTCTCGACCAGAGCCATTCGCCGGTTTTCTTCGTATCGCTTGACTTTGTCCTCGGCCTTGGCAATCTTGGCCTTGTGATCTTGGAAAGCCATCCTGATCTTGGTCCACTCCTGTTTGAGGGCCTCTACCTGCTGGTTCATCTCTTGCTTCTGCATGGCCAACTCGCCATACTGGTTACCGTAATGGTCTTGCTGGCTTTGCGCCTCTTGGAGATCATTCCTGTATCCTTGTAACTTGTTGTCGACACCTTCGAATTTGTCAAGCTCCGCTTCAACCTGAGTGACACGCGTCTGTGCCTTGCGCAGTTCTTTCTCAAAGTTAGCTTCGTGCATCTTGTGCTGTTTGATGGCTTGGCCACAGCGCTGAACCGCCTGTTGAAGAGTTCTCCTCGACGTCTCCAACTCCCGGAATTCTGCTCGAAGTTGTTCCAGGTTCTCCTTGTAATAATTAACCTGGGACTCAACGTCGTCCGACTTCATGCGAGACCTTTGGTTATTATTAGGGGTGATAGGGCTGGTGGCAATGTTGCCGTTGCGATTTGTGAGACGCACGCCGTGACCCCTTTTCGAGTCGTGGAAAGACAAACAAACTGCGACACTCTCTGGCGGTCGTCCTTCGAACATGACGCGCTCGCCCTCTTCTCGACTCTCGATCAGGATAGTTTGCTCGATCTGGTTGTTGATCACCAGTTGATCTCTCACACGTGGATCGTCAATCTTCAACACTCTTAGTATAGTGTCAAAGCTTTCATCAGGCTCCTTTAAGCGACTAATGGGAGTCCTCGAGCCGATGAATATGGGGCAATCTCGGATTCCCAGTCTCTCCATGTGGCCGAAGAGCCGCGTTTGGTCTGACTTGCTTCCGACGACGAATCCGTTGAGTATCCCACCGAATACCTTCTCAAGGATCGATGACCACTTGGGTTTAGTTAGCTGGACAAGCGTGCCGATGGGACCAAGGGGTTTTTGCGAAAAACCAGTGTCACTCTCGATGAGCCTCAGGAGCTGAGGTACTTGCTGTTCGAAAGCAGCCAACGGATCAGTACGATTCGACGACAAGGTTCGTAGCCGAGTTTCGGCCGACGTAACTTCTTGCCGTTTTTGCGTAACTAGCCCTTCCGAATCTTGTAGCTTTTTCTGAGCATCGTTGAGGTCCTTGACGAGACTAGGATTACGTTCGGCATGAGCCATCTGAGATTTTCTGATGTCTTCCACGGCACGATTTACCTCCTCTAGCTCTTGCTGTTTCTCGGAAAGGGCACCGCCGTTCACTTCCTCTAGACGTCGCTCTTCTTCGCGTATCTTCCTCTCATAGTCCTTCACCTTCCGTGAAGCCTCGGTAAGCTGTGAATGGATGTCCCGCTCTTGTGTATGGGTCTGCGCGACTGATTTCTTAGCATCGTCATATTTCGATTTTGCTTCCTCTTCTTGCTCCTTAAATTGGCCTTCCTCTTGACGAATTAGCTCGGTGGCTTCCTTGGCTTCTCGGACCTTTTCATCAAATGTGTCAAGGTGTTCCGTCCTTGCCGCAACTGCGCGCTCTGCCCGAACGATCTCTACTTGGGCTCGAGCTATCCTCTCCTCTTCCTGCACTAGGATATCTTCTTGCTCTATGACTTGAGCCCAGGCCAATTGGTTGGAATAGATCTTGGACTGCCTTCGCATCTCTGCGCTCTTAGTGAGTGCGTCCCTTAGCTTCACAGCCTTCTCGCTCTTTTCCCTAAGTAATGTGATATTCTCCTGGAATGCAAGTAGTCTCGTCTCGTTGGCTTCGAGCGTTTCCTGGAGGAGCTGGTAGTCCTGGTCGAGCTGTTCTAGCTGGGTACCTTGGACGAAATACTTGTACTTGGCGACCGGACTAGCAGCATTAAGAAACTGACGTGCGTTATCCTGAGAGAGCACATTGAGGGGGTTGTCGACTTGGAGGCAGTAGTATTCTACCACATCATCAACATCTCCCTTCTTGTTGGAGATGACCCTGCCAGTAACAGATTTCAACTTGAAGCCACTTGAGCCGGACTTGGTGAAGTGTCGCTCGACAATGATGGATTCTCCAAACTCGTGAGCCTTGTAGGCATCGGGACCTTGATTCTTAATTTTGACGATGAGGCTGGCATGTTCCTGGCCTTCTTTGACAAAGCTCCGCAGACTCCCGCCACGGTTCGTTGCGCTGGCTTTTCCACCTAGGCATAGGGTTATAGCAGTCAGGATGGCACTCTTTCCGCTTCCATTCTCTCCGACGATGAAGTTGAGTAGGGGGCCAAGTTCGACGTGCAGCTTTATGTGGCACATGAAATTGATGCAGGTAATGCTCTCGATGATGGCGTTGAGGGCGACCTGGTTATCGCCGAGCGTATGAGGACGGCTCTTAAGACGTTGGGTGGCTCGTTGGTCGTCCAGATCGGTGTTATCTAGATGCGAAAATCCAGCATCTCGCAACATCTCGTACTGTGTGGCGGCCGGTGGGGATGGGGACCTTTCGGGCTCCTGCATCACCTCATCCTCGTCGGAGCTAGCGGCGCTCTCTTGACGAGACTCCCAAGTTGACTTCTTCCTGGAGCCATCGTTGGAGGTTCGGGCCTTCTTTCGCTGCTATAATTATAAGGTTAGATAGCAGCGCATCGGGGTTTGTATGCTAAATAAATAATGACTGACATTTTCGTTCTTAAGGCTAGAGCTAGCATGTACGACTCTAGCTCCTTCATCGTCATCGTCATCGTCGAAGGCAGCGCGACGAGAGCGCTTGGTGGTTGCGGCGGGCATGGCCGCTTCGCGAATTGAGCGTAGAAATATTAAATATTACCGAGTTAGTTTGCACACTAGGCACCTAACAAAGTGCAAGATTATAAAATTGCCTCTGCCTGGGAAAAAAGACCTGACTTTAGGACATCAGATGGAATTCTTCAGGGTAAGACAACCTCTATTGTTGTACCGCCTAGTGGTAGTAAGTCCACGGGTAGGTAATAAATTCGTAGCGGCGAATGACTGGGCTGCAGGGTATAACATGAGTTAATCAATTAGTGGGAAGTATAATGGGATTTGAGATTTGATAAGGAGAGAGACGCGACTTGAGACGCGATACCAACCGGGGACGCGAGACGAAAGGTGGGCAAGGTGGGCAAGGTGGGCGTGTTTGCCCTATTACATAAAGTCCGTTTGACCCACCAAACCATTCGGACTAGGATAACAAACGACAGGGGCCTTAGGAAGATACCTAGGTACCTTATTTAGTTACGCACGGACCTCTTACCGCCACCATGGCAGCATGGTAACATATGTACATCAATACCATTGAACTGCCGCACTTGATGGGTAAATTAGCAAATTGTCTCTTTGTAGTGATTGGCGAGACTCTGCAGCAACTTCAAGCAAATTTGCCATCCCTTTAAGACATTCATCATTGGTACCAGGTAGCCTTCTAGTTGATTAATTCCGTGATTCAGTACATGCGCCACACGTTATAATCGCACAGACGAAAGATATAATCAGGAACGCGCCGTGCATAAATTCCTGTTCTAGGTGCTGCACACCCGCCAATGTCTTCCGAAGATAAGACTGAATTCTCCGAAGGTGACTTCGACCCGTTTCCCAGGAAGCTGCCGGAAAACTGTGTTGAATATTTATTGTTCATCATCCAAGATAAACTGGAAGCCCGAAGCCTTCTTTTAGAGCTTGAGAGCATTCGAAAGGCAGCCGTACAGCTATGCGATAGTGTGGCTAAAGGATACATATGGCAACGTGATTCCTTCCAACTGCGTATCGAGAGAGATCAGGGCCTAGTCTATTTGTGCGGTGCGACCGACTACGGAGATTCAGTCGAGGACGAATGGCTTATAGTCTACCTTCTTCGAGAGTTAACCAAATCCTTCCCAGCACTTTGGGTGAGGATATTTGACAGCGATGGCGAGTTTCTACTAGTCGAAGCAGCCAATGCCTTACCGAAATGGTTAAGCCCGGAGATAGACGGCAACCGAGCATGGATGCACGATGGAAAGCTTTTCTTACTCCCACTCGTCGCTAGTTCGGGAGAGAAACGACCGCTCTCATTGGCCGAAGCTGTCAACTTTATCAAGTCAAGCGCCGATGCTCTTGTACATTCTACCTTCGTTGAGGCGGAGGCCTTTTACCGATTAGAAAAGTATCCCGGACAGATCACAGATTCGATACATCACTCGCTAGTTACTATACCTAGGAAGCTTGTATATATCCTACACGAAAAGCCATCTACCATTGCTCCTGCTGTTGAGGCATTCTACCTTCGGGATCCAGTCGCCATGAAGCCATTCGCTTCGCCCGCTGGAAATGTGCACTTCCCGCCTAAAGATCTGGTGACTGTTAGTGTGAAATTTTCGAAGGTCCTCTTCGCGCAACTCAAGTCGCAACACTTCTCACCCCCTCCAATATGGTGCACTATCTTTGAGGCTGCCGAAAAGCAAGCTTCTGGCACAGTGGACACTGAGAAGAAATTAGCCAGTTTGGAGTTAGGCATGAAGTTGACGAGCGGGTTCGAGATGTTAGCTACCAACGCAGATAAGAAAGACAATCGCCTAGCAAGGGAATTTGCCATGCTCCTCGAGGACCTAGAAGAAGACGGCGCTCAGGTACTACCAACCGACAAGGATATGGGGATGTGGGGAGATGTGTACAGGGAGGACGACGAGTCCTGGCTGGACATTAACTTTGAGGACTTTGAGAATGAGCTACAGGGGAACCGCGGTCCCGAAAAAGGGGCCAAGAGGGGATTTGGTGATTCTTCCACACAAGCGGACCTACAAAAGATTGTGTCCCGCTTCGAAGCTTTCCTAAACGATGAAAGTGCTGGCATTGATGGCGCTGAGATGGAAGACATGGACGAGGACGACGATCTCTCGGACGAAGAAGATAGTGACGACGAGGACAAAGAAGTTAGTTTCGACGAAGAGCAGTTCTCGAGGATGATGAGAGAGATGATGGGACTGCCAAGCGAATTGCCTACAGATTTACAAAAGGGTTCCGAACAGTCAAAGTCGGCTATCGTACAAGGTGCTACCAAGGCAGATGAAGACGAAGGCGAAGGCGAAGGCGAAGGCGAGGACGAGGCTATTAGGCAATTGGCTGACCAAATGGAAGCCGAATTAAAAGAGCATGGCGCATTGAAGCTTGATCCTGAACCTGATAAATCGAAAGCGATAGAAGCAGAAAAGGAGGCCGACCCCAAGGGTAAAGGAAAGGACATTCTAGGAGACAAAGCTAACAATGAAGAAGAGAGCAGTGACGAGGAAGTTGATGTGGACTACAATCTTGCCAAGAACCTGCTGGAAAGCTTCAAGAGCCAAGCTGGTATGGCTGGTCCTGCAGGTAACATTCTTGGGATGATGGGTTTGCAGCTTCCTCGAGACGAAGACGAGGAAGATGACAGTTAGCATAGGTAGGTAGGTATATAAAAAATGAATATCTGCTTCTATTGGCACGCAGAAAATATTATGACATACAAGACATACAAAGACAAAGAAGGTGTACCTATTGAAGTGATTGTAGGTACCAGGTACCCTCTTAATGATGCCCCACTACATATGTATATAGAGCTTCTAAGCCACACGGTTTTGGTTACATAGGTTTCCATCCACTCAACCCCCACTACACCAGCACGGAAGCGACGTCACTCAGTGGGCTTGGGGGACTTTACCTTGGCATTTTCTGTGGACATTTTCTGTGGACAAAACGCAGACGCGCGAAACATAAACGTGAGATCTTCAAAGTCGTTCCCAGATCTAGCCTTGAAGCTTTACCTTGTAGCATCATACCTGCTACACGTCCAATGCATAGATCTTGGGGAGGTTAGCTCTCGCGACGTTGTACGAGAAATAACGAGAAACAACATAGTGACTTCTCCCCCGTATCATTCCCTTATTCCTTGCGTCTGCGACGTCGGCAAAAGCACCACATGCTCTCGCCAACAGATAGAGTCTACCCGAGACGAGCATGTTTCTCAGCAACACCAAGACCGTGCTTCAAACTACGTACGATGAAACCTATCTGAAGGCCTCGACGGCTATCTACTATGAAAACCGGGTATGCACGTTGCATCTTAATTCTTGCTACTATTTCTATTCCTATTCCTATTCCCATCCAAACTTGCCTTGCACCCCCCAAGCTAACTCTTGAAATCGCTGGTCTAGGGCGACGAGAAAGAAGCGATGCTAGCTTGGAAGAAAACCCTCGATCAGATAGAGCAGTACCCGGCTAGTAAGAGACAGGCCAGCTACTCACCGAAAACCGAGACGGAGCGGACGTTGCTAAAGAGTCTAAGGGAGCTAGAGATAAAGGCCAAAGAGAGGATTGATTTGCTAGAAGCTCTTAGAATATCGAGAGAGGAAGACTCGACCTTGCAGTTCACACAATCTAGTGCCGACACCGAAGGAAGCATCGAGGGCCGGTTAAACCCAAACACGCCAGAAAGGGGATGGATTGGTGATGGGACGATACCTGCCATAACATATACAGAATTGTCTAAGCCACCGCTTCCCAAACGACCATCTTTCCCTTCTAGAAGTTCGTCCGAGCAGGCAATGCTAGGACTTCGTAACGCCATAATGGACCAAGATTCCGCCTCTTCGTCGGCGAGGCCGCCTTCGTTGCCGCCTTACGGTGGATCTACTCCGAGAAGGAAATCTTCTAGATCGCCGAGCCCGGAAAAACACACCATGAGAACGACACTACGTTCAGCCAAACCAGAAAAATCTTCCAGATCATCTCGAGCTACACCGTCCAAGCTAAGCAAAGGTCCAGGGGCTAGCAAGGCAGCTACGTTGGCATGGAGTAGCCTCGAAAGGGGAACTTCTTCGGACACAACTACACCGTCTAGGTTGTCCGAGACGCGGAGATCCTCCGACCAAGTGCGAAAGAGTTCCACCTCGACCCCGAGACAATGGGACAGTCATACCAGAAGACTAGTGGTTTCTCCCGAAGCCTCCGGTACTCCTACTACAGCGCTCCGTACAAGCCCCGACTCTTCCATGAGGAACTCGGGTGACTACGTGTCTACTACCCCGTCCTCTCTAGCTTTGGGCGCTGCTTCGAGTGCTCTGGGGGCCATGGCAATTCAAGAGCGGCCAGAACCTAGTCCTATAGTAGCTCGAGTAGAAAGGAGGTCAGCATCTAGAACCAAATCGAATAATTCGACCACACAAACCACAGGATCTCTAGAGCTTGCCCTTAAAGCAAGCACTAAAGAAAATGCAGTCAGAAGGAGACCTGTAGACCGCGGTAGGATGGTGGAACCCAATAGTGCTAGGAAGCGCGTGGGCCGGCAAGCGTCAGATAACGACGGGACAGAAGAGACATACTCTAGTGATGACCAAGTTAGGGGAAACCCCTCTAGCCGGAAGTTCAAAGCCAAAGGCAAGCAGAAGGAATCTCTTCTCGTATCAGACACCGACGACCGCTCACCGGCCGACTCGGCGGCCGAAGGGGAGGATAAGGCCAAAGAAGAATGGGAAAAGAAGAAAAAGACCATAATGAAGAACTTGCCGGCAGGTGTAGACGAGGCGGCAGCTAAAGCAATATTCAACGAAATTGTAGTGAAAGGCGACGAGGTTCGTTGGAGTGACGTTGCTGGTCTAGAGATTGCGAAAAATGCGTTGAGAGAGGCGGTGGTATACCCGTTCTTGAGGCCCGACTTATTCATGGGCCTTCGCGAACCGGCCAGGGGAATGTTGCTCTTCGGGCCTCCCGGGACGGGGAAGACGATGTTGGCCCGCGCCGTCGCGACGGAATCGAAATCTACCTTCTTCTCCATCTCGGCAAGCAGCCTGACCAGCAAATACCTCGGCGAATCCGAGAAGCTCGTTCGCGCATTATTTGCGCTGGCGAAAATGATGGCACCAAGTATCATATTCGTCGACGAGATAGACTCGCTCCTCTCGCAACGATCAGGAAGTGGAGAGCACGAAGCCACTAGGAGGATCAAGACGGAATTTCTGATTCAGTGGAGCGACCTACAACGAGCCGCAGCAGGACGCGAGAGCACCGGCGGAGCGAATAAAGAACGAGGCGATCCGAACCGTGTCCTCGTACTGGCAGCTACCAATTTGCCGTGGGCGATTGACGAAGCAGCAAGACGAAGGTTCGTCAGACGCCAGTATATCCCTTTGCCCGAGGCAGAGACCAGGACTATTCAATTGAAGACATTGCTCGGCCAGCAGAAGCATAGTCTTGCGGACACCGACATCGTCGAGTTGGTGAACCTAACAGACGGTAAGCGCAGATGGCACGTTTGTCTATACCTTATATAATGCGATGCTAATCTACATATCTATGTACTAGGCTTCTCTGGCTCGGACATCACCGCACTGGCCAAGGACGCAGCTATGGGCCCCCTACGCGCTCTAGGCGAGGCCCTTCTCCATATGACAATGGACCAAATCCGGCCCATAGAAATGGCAGATTTCAAGGCCAGCCTCCGCACGATCCGCCCCAGTGTCAGCAAGGAAGGCTTGAAGGAATACGAGGACTGGGCAAGGAAATTCGGAGAGCGTGGCGGATGAAAACCGAAACCTCTTCATTTATTGTAGCGCTCCGTAAGGGCTCCCCCAATTTACTAGGCAATCGAAGGAGACGAATGGAGGGAAAGGGAATAACGGCGTTTTAGGAACCAGGCAACCATGGACTGGCATAGGTACGATACCTAGGGTGAGACCTCCGTTCAATATGAATTATTTCGGTGCATGGCACTTCGGCTACCAGTCAAAGCCGTACAGGCCCGTAGTAGTACATAATTTACATGGGGGCGGGTTGATATATACAGGTTACCATACAATACCAGGCTTTGCGTTCTAGTCCATTTCCATGATCATCATCCAACCGATAAAACGTGCTGGCTGTTCGTGCTCTCGTTCATAGCTCTTATGTTTGTTTTCCCTTTTCTTTCTTAGTGTAAGCACCGTTTAGTCGACATCGTCCAGCGTCGTAGCCTGAGCGGACTGTGTAGGTTGTGTAGGCTTGCCCCATTGTGCTTTTAATGCCTTCCGCGCCTCTCTCGCTGCCCTCTCTTCCGCCCTGATCCTAGCCCGCTCTTCCTTGATCTCTGCCCTTCGCTCGTCTTTGGCCGCCCTCTTAGCTGCCTTCTCCGCTACCCTCTCCTCCAGCGTCGGGACCGCCTCCCGCTCGTCGATGGGCTCGCCGTACGGCGCTATGATGTGCTTGACGACGTGGCGCACGTGCTGCGAAACGCGCCAGGAGGATGTTATGGCGACTACGTCGCCCTGCCGGACCGAGTTCCGCGGGTCGTGGACTAGCTTGTAGCGCGGCTCTTTGAACCACTACGTAGAAGAGAGAAGAAGAAAAATATTAGGAATTGGCTGTGGGTCTATTAGGTGCGCTCGCGAGGCCCAACTCACCTTTTGTACTCTCGGCTCCCACCTGAGTCCTCCTAGCCTCACCTTCACGGTCTTGTCCATTAGGCCCGCCGATACTACGATGCCGTACATCTCCTTGCCTGCGTATCGCACGGCATTGGCGGCCGCCGCCGCCACTTCTGAGGCCATATTTTTTCCTCTTTTCCACCAATCGCAATTCAAGATTCTTAGGTTCCCTTGCTCCGAAATTGAATCGTCTTGTTATCGCATTTCAGACCGAATCAGCCACGGTGTTCTGTCGTCGAGTTGCTGTATTTGCTTGGATACTGACTTCCTCTATAAAATATTTTGGAAGCTTGAAAAGGTCACGGGCCACCCAATTGGATGGAGCTCTCGGTGTCGGCAGAAAATAATTCCGCCGAGACTGCCCGAGACGGGACTGCCGAAACTGGCGGGGCCGACCACACTTCATTCGGGATACTCCCACATCCACCTTTTGCCGCCTGTCCGATCCCTTAATTCGGAGATCCCGACTTCAACCCGGCCTTGAATATTCAGGGGATTCCGAACATGCCTATACTTATGGATGTCCAAATCCAACCGAAGAATAGTGTGCGGGATAGGTATATTGCCCCTCTCGGCCTGCAGAGGAGGAATTACTAGTTCTCCTATGTCTTAAGAACGTCTTAAACAGCTTTAATATTAAACTATCAAACTATATCTCGTCGTGAAGATGACGATGACCTTTTTTCATTCCATTCGTCCCAGGTATAGTGCCAGCTCATTAGTCGAAGAAATTTATTGATACACTGCTTGGGACCATTGGAAAATCTATTCAAGGTTTGTGGCGTGCCTAGACTTATCGCCATGCTTGCTATTCATAGCCGATAGCGTTACCTACTTACAAAGACTTGAGCTTCAGCAGCCACTATAGCGGCGCCACAAACGTCGGTCTCATCCGGGGCGGTTACCATTTCGCACATCCTGATACTTCCTCGGGCGCCGCCCAAGCCAACTATTTCCTGGCGAACGGCGGCAGCTGGTCGAATGATGGCATTACTCTCCCTGGTATGCTAGATCTCGAGGGCAACTGCGCGGGTCTGTCAACGAGTGCTATGGTCTCATGGATTAAGGATTTCAGCGACACATACCACAGTAAGACCGGGCGATACCCTTTGCTATACACAAACCCTTCCTGGTGGTCAAGCTGCACCGGTGGTTCGAGTGCGTTTATTAACACAAACTCCCTCGTCCTCGCGCGGTATAGCAGCAGTTCTGGGACGCCCCCGGGTGGGTGGCCGTATTATACAATTTGGCAGTTCAACGACGCATACCAGTATGGTGGTGACTCGGATACTTTCAATGGAGACAGTATGTGTTATTGCCAGTCCCCTACCTGCGCCTCCCGTGTCCAAGTCTTCGGTGTATTAGGGAGCGTACTTAACTAACATTACCTATAATATTATAGTCGCTGGACTGAAGAAACTAGCTGCTGGATGACCTGTTCACCTTGGGTACCTACCTACCTAGGTAGCTGGATTACATACGGTTGGAAATGCAGACATGCACAGTGGAATAAAACCCTTGGGAGGCAGCAGAAAATATCCACCAATCATGTTAGGATCTAGATAGTCTCCCTTAGGAATCGAGAGAGACCAGCCTTTGAGATGATCTATTCTAGACTTGTTCAAGTTGGCAGCAAAGTGCGGCAGACAGTGGGAAAGCGCAAAGAAACCTCCTAGCTAGCGAGTTTCACGAAATGGCTAGGCATCGACAGGTTTGTTACGGCTGGGGTCGAGTAGCTCTGGTGTCACTTCGGACTTGTAAAATATAATTTTGTACAGATGAACCCCGTGCTGATGTTGGAGAGTGGCGTTATTCCCTTTGTTCGGCTCCGCTGATTGGGAGAGGCGGTGTCAAGGGCCCGTTGAAGTACTCCCGCCCCAAGGCATGTTTGGCATATAGTGTCGTAGTATTCAACAACTTATTGGGCGACTTGGAGAAGTGGTATAACTCGCCCCAATGGACTAACAAGTCTATGAGAGAGGCGGGGGTTCGAGTCTCTCAGACGCCGTAAAATCTTTTATTTATCTTCCTTCTACATAAGTACTCCCGCCCCTAGACATGTTTCAGGTACATGCCTTTTGTTGATGTTGTGACCACGGATAAGGGCTAGAGCCTGGGCTTGTTTGCAGATTAAAAATTAACTATGAGTTGAAAAGAGCTAGAAACCTCATCCATCAGGTTATTGTTGACGCAACAGTGCTGAGTATTTGATTGAACCATACAGTGATAGCGAGTATAAGTAGGTATATAAAAGATGCCTGTCTTGAGATCTTACTACCTGGCAAGGCCTTTGAACACTAGTCTTGGGCAATATTGTCACCTGATATCGAAAAATACCATTTCAATAGTATCCCACTTTCGATAGTAGTAAGTTCCCGGGAGCTTACTGATATATTGATAAGGGCTCGCCATAGGGATGCATTCATCCCACTCGGATAAGACAATACCTATGTTCATCATTGCTTACTGGAGGTGGACGGATTCTAGATTCACGACTATCGAGAGTTTATTAGGCAACTCGGCTGCAAATACTTGTGTCTACATGTAATCTGCAGGTACATAGGGGCCTCGGGGGCCGAGTAGAATTGCATACATATGTATCAGGAACGTGGCGTTGATAAGATACATGGGATCGGGGAATCTATCGGACATTGTATGAAATGTAAGAACCTATGGGTTGTCGAATCGCTTCTACCCCGAGTAAGCAGAAAAGCCTGGCCGCAACGGGGTTCGCATTATTTAAGGATGACTGCATATGAATTCGCCCGTTGAGTTTCTCCGGAGCTCGGGGGCCGAATTGTGGTCTACAGGTACCTATGTACCTATCTGAGTGCATGTAAGATTTACTGCTACATAAGGTACCTTACTATTCCTGCAGGCTGGGATTGCTATGTAAGATGACAAGCAATTGGACCCAGGACCATTCCCGTTGAATAATTGTTCCTTCAATTTTGATAGACTGATAACTGTTGCATACATACCTGGCCTAATATATAGATGTATTATTTGGCTGCTTTAACTCAGGTACCTAATGTAACGTTTTCGGCGAATTTTCTACTCAAGATTTGCAGTCTCGGAAGCTTGCACCGGGTGATCCCCCACTATGTAGGTACTAGTTCCATGCCTGCTTTTAGTGGATCTAACGCCGCCGGTGACATTCTGGCGACATTCTAGTGACATTCTAGTGACAAGGCCCAGACCCTGAAAAGTCACCGTAGTGGGGTTTGTTGGTACATGTAGGGATAATTAGCTGATTTGGAGGAGGGGTATTCCATGTGCAATAATGTGCAATAATGTAGCACTGCACTGTACCTAGCATATTTGATGGTGGGACCTAGGGACTGGGGAAAGGCTTAAACCGGAGACAAAAAAGCTCTATCACACCGACAAAGTTTTTTTGAGCCGTCCATTTTTCTTCACTTTATTCCTCCGTCCGAGACCCAACACAGTCAGCAATAGAGTTAGACAGCCTCGCCTCGAGACATCACCAATTACTCTTTTTATTTTATTTTAAACTACTAATTACCTCAGACGTGCTGCTTGCTCGCTAACAAACTTTTGTTGAGATTTTCTCACTTCCTCTTAGTCCGCCCACACCCGAAAGAAAAAGAGAGAAAAATACACCCCCCATTTTAACGAAACAATGCCTACCACCGCGGAATATCGTGCTGGAAAACGACCTCGTAAGTTGGAGAATTGCTTTTTTATTTCCTGGGTAGACGAGACAACTTTGCTTCGCCTCGGCCGCTCCGCCTATCGCATATTGGTAGTTCCGAGCTGGTCTCTAATAGCCGCACGCCTTCTCGTTTGCGACTTGCCCACACACCGTACTGCATTGGAAACATATTCCGTTAAAGGAAACCTCTGTGGCCCGTCGAGGAAAAAAGAAACAACATCCTTGGCCTACGGCGCACCCCGAGCACGAAAACTAGTTTCTATTCTCTCCTATCCTACCCTATCTCGTTCCGTTGTGTCTTTGCTATACCACCAATCCACCAATATCTGGTCTGTCTAACACCAATGGCGGCTCCCACAGGCACCCAGTCACTACCTCCTCCAGCTCTCCCCCAGCTAGTCGCCGAACAACATGTGCCCATTGCCTCCAGTGACAAGGACAGTCAGAGGTTGATTGTCGTCCTGTCCAATGCCAGTCTCGAGACATACAAGGCATCCCACGGCGGCGTCGGTCGCGCGGGTATGCAGCGCGAAGACAAGTACTCGCTTCTCAACAGCGACGAGCATATCGGTGTCATGCGCAAGATGAACCGAGATATTAGCGACGCCCGACCGGATATCACACATCAGGTACGCTAAGCATCCCATCACGCTATACTTTCATAACGCTCTTCAACAAGCCTCTCCGTGTTATGTTATGTTATGTTATGTTATGTTATGTTATGCTGTGCTATGCTGTGCTCGTGTTGGCATTCAACATGCTGACTACTGACGGTAGTGCCTCCTTACTCTTCTGGATTCACCTATCAACAAGGCGGGCAGGCTACAGATATACATACAGACTGCCAAAGGCGTCCTCATCGAGGTGTCGCCCACTGTCCGCATTCCCCGAACCTTTAAGCGCTTTGCTGGTCTCATGGTCCAACTGCTCCACCGATTGTCCATTCGCTCCACCAACTCACAGGAGAAGCTTCTCCGAGTCATCCAGAATCCCATTACGGACCACCTCCCACCCAATTGCCGAAAGGTCACCCTAAGTTTTGACGAGGAGACGGTGCGCGTACGAGACTACATCCAAGCACTTGGTCCCAAAGAGAGCATATGTGTCTTTGTCGGTGCTATGGCCAAGGGCGCTGACAACTTTGCTGACGAGTACGTGGACGAGAAGATCTCTATTAGCCAGTACAGTCTTTCAGCCAGCGTTGCCTGCAGCAAGTTCTGCCATGCTGCTGAGGATGCTTGGGATATTCTTTAGAAGAAAACAACCTACAGACAACCCCTCGAGGAGGAGGAAAGAGAAATGTGAGGGGACGGTAGGTAGTACGACGTGCTAGGTACCTAGGTATGAATGATGAAACGGGTGTTGACTTGCGGAACCCGCTATACAACATCGCGGTCGACGCAGGCTTCTCCTAGAGCTTGGGTCTACGGTTTTTTGATTCTGTCTCTGTTTTTACAACCAAAACATCAGGCGTTCAACATGAGATCCAAGACGTTTTCGCCGTCTTTTGTGGGCCACTTCAACTTGGCCCACTACCCTCTTCCTTTTTTCTTTCTTTTCTTCTTTTTTTCTCGAGATTCCCCCTTTTGAGTCACGCTGCCTTATTCCATGGCTCGATATCAAGCAAATATAGGACGACATCAACAGCTAAGCCCCAAAATGTCGACGTACCGCCCGCTTGCCGCATGGCGATGTAGTTTGGTTGAGCAGCGGATCCGATCTAGGCGCAGGACAACAAAAGCCGGCAATGCTAGACAGCATTGTTCCGATACGCAGTGTACCTATCAGATGGATCTGTGCGAATTTAGATGCAGAGTTGGAGGGAGATGTATGGGCATCCACCGTTGAACCATTTCTCGTCTAACAGCGGAAGTTGGTTATGGAAGTGAACGGATCGGAGTCAACGGTATGATATGCACCAAGCTCCTTGCAATCTAACCCGGTCTCACAAGGTGTTGGCCTACTGGTAAATAGGTACCTGGGCATCATTACTTCGCCTTCCGATGCCTAATCAGGAGCCAAACCTACACCTACACTTACACTTACATCTAGACTTAAACACAAGGCGAAGGTGCATCATCTAGTTGGACCTGCGTTCGCAGATAGGACTATCTATGTTCAGACTCTATTTGGTTAATGCACCAGACTACACACTCTTAGATCTCGGTCAACAAATAGTACGAGTCTTGGTCAAAGGTTGAAGAGACAGACCACATGTACATTACCTACCACCTTTTAGCGTTACATAATTCAAGCAAGAATGAACTTGAACTACCTGTACTATACTGAACTCCCTGCCTTCTTCGTTGTTGGCTTACCTAAGACCCCGTGCATTATGTACATGTACATTGCCCCTAGTTTACCAAGGTACATATTCCTCCAATACGTGTAGTCGTGGTTGACCATTTAAAAAGCGGATTGTGGGGAAAGCTTCTGTTGGAGCAATTCAATTTTTGGAGTAGTCAACTCTGCTTGGACCGCGGAAAAAGGCGGCCACTTTTTCTCTCTTCCATATAAGTATTCTTGCACATACATATTCCACATACCTATTCCACATAAGCCCCCCCATCCCATTCCACTCCTCTTGACCAAGTCTTGACCAAGGTGGACCAAGTTGGCCGTCCAATCGCTCGCCGTTATCAAGATGCTTTTTGCATGCAGCAGCTCCAGTTATCAGTCAACTAAACACTCCAGAAACGCGCAATATGGCTTAGGGCATGAATCCAACGTGGCAGCTGGCCACCCACCACTGCCGCCTTAATGACTTTGAGACCCAGCGCCATATTCGTATTGAGCACAATGGGTACTTCCAGTGACATCTCTATGGTCTACGGTCTGCGCTGCTGCGCCATTGTGAGAGAACCAGTACGTGTTATCTGGGTTCGAGAAAATTCTTGTCCGTCACGGATGGTTAAGCTGGGTACCTGTCAATCTCTAATGGACAACTATGAACCGTTATGCGCCTGCAGGCGTTTATGGGCATTCGTCTACCACTACGAATCCCCACTGCGTTGGTTGTCATTCAATTTATTGCACTACACGTGTATGAATGACTGAGATGGACGCAACTAGACCAAGTTGGGTACCCAGTTGCATTGAATCCATGGGGCCATCTCCCGGAAATTTGTGTAGACAGGTCCAAGATACTGCCTCCTGCATCAGTACCTGATTCTGTTCATGTTGGGAGAAGACTGTCTATTGGCGGTCTACATGTGAAGCTCCCTTTTTAAAAATATCAATCCGACACTACCGTTGGGTGTTTTATTCTCATAAAAGTCGCTCACTGTACATCTATCCTAGCTTTTTCTCGTCATTGATATATTAAGCTTGTCAAGCCCAAGTTAGACGACTCAAAAAAAGACTCAGTTCCTATCTCATCCTAATTAGAAAACCTGCTATACCTCACTCGTTTACACTTTCTTAGACGCCAGCAAAGCCTCTCTTTGACCTTGTCTCACCTGGTATACAACTTCAACACTCCTATTTCAGATTATTAATATTTTTACTTGTTGGTAATATCTTCATACATACCCCAAAGTCTTACTATCTAGTGAGTTGTGCCTAACTTGCGAGTCTAGTTCGATCAGCATTCGTTACATATCATTATCGCCGAGCCAATCCACGTCTCTAGGCTACGGTGTTCTGACTAGTTGTTTCGACTCCTAAGTCTACTACGTTTATTAGCTTGTCTCGTAACAGTAGTACCTCATGCAGGTCCTGCCGTTTTACCAAGTCAAAGACCTTGCCCCATCAGCCTCGTTCTACGCGGCTATTTGCCAACCTCTCGGTCTCCGATATATATCGGCTACCCCAACGTCGATAGTCTTTGGAGACGCCGATTCACCTTCCCCTGACCCTGTGTTCGAGGTGAAGAAGAGCTTTGGCCCTGACTACCAACGGCCGCAACCCTGCCGCATAGTACTCTCGGCGAGAACAGCCTCGGCCGTTTCCGCCTTTCACGCAGCTGCTCTTCGAGCGAACCCTGATCTACACGTCGGCGACATAAATTCCAACGCCAACTTCTTCGACTCTAGTGGTGAGAGCAGCGCAAGGATCGGAGATTTCGACGGAAACATAATGGAGGTCATTCATAACTCCCGTCCCGGATACGCTGCAAGCCACGCAGGCTCAGCCGTGTCCCGCGCTCAATCATCTCACGAAGTCAGCCGTGTCCTTGATTGGAATCTAGACGTGGGCTCTAATTCGGTCGCCTCGCGGTCGGTCGGCGGCTCTGTTGCAGGCAGCCGTGGTGCTGGCAGCGCGCCTTATTCCTTTCTCCAGAGGAGCATTACGACCTCGACTGTAGAGTCCTCACCATCTACACCAAACGAAGAGTCAAAGGGTCTCGGCACTACGGGTGTCGTCGGCAGCATCCTCGGTGCAGCTGTTGGTATAGCCATGGGTGGCGCACTCACTTACTCCATGTTGAACAAGGATCGCGAGAAGGTCGCTTTCCAAGAATATGAACAGCCACCCCCGTTTGTGCGGCGGACGACATGTCCAGACCAGTATCCGGATAGCCGGCCCAGGTATGTTGAGTATCCACCCGGCAAGTACCCACCCAGCGCCTACTCGCCTACGTCTTCTCAGTCCGGCGGTCCGAGAGGCAGAGTCGTGGAAGAGCTTGATGATCGTTCTAGCCGCCATTCGAGCCACTACACTACCGGTAGCAAGTCACGGGGTCGCAGCGAAGCACCATCGGCAAGACGTCCGTTGATGATTACGGACCACGAGCATAGAAGCAATGCCGGGTCGAGGCACGGCAGCTCGAGACACGGCGACTCGAGACATGGCGACTCGAGATACGGCGACTCGAGGTACGACGACTCGAGACACGGCGAATCGAGGTACGACGACCCAAGGTACGACGATCCGAGGCACAGCGAATCGCCGAGCCTCTTGGCAGACTCCGACGCTCATAGCCGCGCGGGCTCAAGGCACTCTGCGGACAACCGCAGCCAGGCTGGATCGAGATACACTGCCGCACCATCCAGGCGCTCACCCGAGGCGGACCTTCACAGCTATGTCAGCGCGAAACATACCCGACCCCGTGAAGCCGAAGTCGAGACGTACGTCTCGGCCCGGACCGAGCGGTCTGATCGCACGGTTCGACCCGCACTTGCGAGATATGACACCGCGCCCTCGCAAGTGCACTCTCATGCCCCTAGCCGGTATTCGTCTGCTACTGCCAGACCCGCGCCTATTAGCCGCGCCCACAGCCATCTTTCGGCCAGGCACGTTCCCCAACCAGAGAGTAGCGTGGGGAGTAGTGCTGACTGGGAAGATGTATGTAGCGTGGCGCCAAGCGACAGTATCAGTAACGTTGGTGGTCTCCGCCACGGCAGACGGTCGTACTATGCGTGATCGAATACCTACCGGCAATCAACGGATCCTCTTTCCTGCCTCTTTTTCTCTCATTCCGCGACCCTGGAGCTTCTTTGCACTCCCCACAGGGGTACTCTTTTTTAGAAACGGATTGGCGGGAACGGAAAATCTAACGCGAACACGAGACCAACTCACGACACTTCTAATCGGGACAGGACGTTCTACTTATAATTTGCACATCACGGGACAGAATGTTCAGGACTGGAAACCACACTTGGTAATGAATGGGCGAGACACGGACAAGTATAAGTATAACTGTCCCTAATGCTCGGAAGGATATTTGGGGATAAAAGGCTTGAGCACATATATACGTAACTCTAATTCATCTTCTCTCCTTTATATTAATGTGGTTTCCCAAAGGTTTACGCCAACTCATAGAAAATTGGGAAAATGGGGTTGGAACCTGCGTCGTGTCTTTTTCTTGAGCCACAATAGGGAATTTCATCGCATAATATATATAATGGAAATATCGTATTATAGGCACGCTACAATATACGTATTCCCCATACTGGGAAAATCTTTACGTCGTGTTCGAATCGACGACGGCGTTCACGATCGTTCAACTTTAATTTATATTCGCTCTGTCTTCTGTTCCAATTCCTTTCGTCTTTTGTTCGCTTTGGTTTAAATTCGTTTGATATCTCGTTCGAATCCGCGTCATCATTTATTATAATTCGTATATTTCTATGCTCGGTTCGTAGTCTAAACTGAACGAAGTTATTTACACGTATATAATAATGCTATTCTTCCACATAATACAGCGCACACCCCCTGGCACATTCTTGCCATCGACCCTAAAACTTCACTCGGCCCTTTCTTCGGGGACTTTGCGAGGCCTGCGGTGCCGCACCGGCCCCGAGCATTGTCACGGGATGATTCAGGGGCTTCAGAACCTGATTTACGCCCCGCCCTGGTAAGTAACACAGTAATAAAGCAGATCACAAGTTTTCTCTACGTACTGATGAATAATGAATTATTAATTAATATATGTATACCGCATCTAACTATACAGGTTAGGGGTAATGTAGAATGTAAGTTACTATAGTGGTATATACAGATGTAAAGACGTTTCAGCATGTTGCATATAGACGATCTACGCTATCTTTTAGGCACCTAATTATCTGAAAGAACGGTTAACTAGAAGCTAGAGGCTACTGGGCTCTCGGGAGGTGTAAAGTAGGCGTCTGATGACTCTTCGTCTTCCGAAAGATGGACTACGCAGCTTTCATCGTCTAGCATATCGGACAAGTCAAATGGAGTATCAACGAAGAACAAGATCTTACCGCCTCCGGTCTTGATGAAATGCTTCTCGAGGAAGCGGACGAATCGCTTCGCGTGGTCGCGTGTTTCCTTGCTAATGGCATACTCCATGCCTACAATTATGCAGAGGCGCTGATCTACCTTGACCCTGCCGTCTACAGGCATGATGTTCGGGATGCTCTCCAGAATTGACAGCTTATTATCTAGCGAGAGCGCGGGGAAGCGCCGTTGCCAACACCGCCAGCTAGGCACGATAACTGGCAGGGCCTCTTCGTAGAACTTGTCTATGATGGCCTTCAGAGCACCGGTTGGCGAGGCCTGATGTAACGGGATGATTGCCTTGGACTCCGCCGGCGTCCACAACGGACACGGCCTGACTTCGGGCGCAACAAATATCACGGGCTTAGCCTCGTGGACCTCTTGGTACGAGCGGGCATTGCGTCTCAAGTCATCGAAATACCAGAGGATAGAATCGCAGGCGATACGGTAGGCCCCCTTGTAAGGCCTCTTGTACTGGACAATACCCATCACGGGCTTCGTGTCCTTGAGAAACTTGACGTCGTCGCCATTAGCCCAAAAGTCTGGAACGTCTCCGAGCATGTAGTCGACATCGGCAGCAGCTAGGTACACGTCTCGCCGATCTGTAGCGTAGTCAATATAGTCTCCGAGTCCCATCTTTTTTCTTTTTAGACTAGATGCAAGGAAACCTATTGGGTAGAATGCGACTTTATACTCTTTCTT
Organism: Hypoxylon fuscum; assembly: GCA_022578945.1. Lineage (NCBI taxonomy): Eukaryota > Fungi > Ascomycota > Sordariomycetes > Xylariales > Hypoxylaceae > Hypoxylon > Hypoxylon fuscum. The sequence continues at coordinate 392,131 of MU399810.1, read as the reverse complement.
TTGGTCTCGTAGCTTCTGCGATATAAGGGAGCAAATTCTATCAAGTGAAATGTGGTATACAGGCGCGTAGTGCTCCCAGACAGTATAAGATAGAAAGATGCTCGTTAATATACTAGATAATTCCTTGAGACTAAATAGGTGTTGATTCAAAATGGGCGTTGGTTTTATAGGACAATCGCTTTGTGGGAAAATGTCTGCCGTAAGATATATTACCTAAGGTCCTTGGTTCGGTACGAACAATGCCTTAGAAATATTAGCCTTTATGCCTCAGAAACAATGCATTGTGATTATCATATTATTCGCAATTTTTCTTGTTTGGCCCCTTTGTGTGGAAGGCTATCACGAGATTGCCCTAGAAACGAGGAGATTAGATCCTTTCAGGAAATTTCTAAGTTGAGATGAGACTGCTCAAAGATACATTTCATAGTCTCCTTGGTGTGTATTGGTTCCCAAGGAAATCCTAACGAGATCACGTACATAGTAGACGATACAAAGTGTAGACGTCTTGTGTTCTACCTACCTAGGTAGGTAGGTAGCGCCACGATTGCGCTATCTGCACGGAGCCATTGAGACCCTACACTATAGCACCGTGGGTAGGTAATACAATATTGATAATGCCTAGGTAGATTGTTGACAGCTGCCCATGAGGCTCGCTCGGTAGTTGGAGTAGGTCGCTTGGAGGAATCTCTCCCACGTTGCGCGGGGAAAAAGGTGTGGTATAATGAGCTGATTTCATTGGATGACGTTTCAGGGGTTCATATAAACGGAATCCGCGGAGAGATTAACCAATCCGCGGAGAGATTAACCCCTGTATCTCCCCTATACCCCCACTTTAGAGTCGTCCCACCGCTCTTCCTAAAATCTCTAAGCTCCTCCCATCAAAGCTTGATAAGAGTTGCCTTGGGTGCAACCTAAAAGTCAATTGACTTTCCAATTCCAATTCCAACCAATCCTTTTTTTATTGCTTTTCAATTTCAACCCACTGCTCACATATTATACACATATCATTCAAACTCCACCACCCTTTGCCCACCGGGCGGAAATGGCTACGTGATTCCAGACAAGACAACTCTAGGCTAATCTATTCGCACTTGGACAACATGACGACCGAAAAGAAGTACCAGGTACTGTCGAGGAGGGAGATCGAGGGCATGATCGCTGAGGGGCGGAATATTTTCATCCTCGATCAATATGTAATCAAGGCAGACCATTGGCTTCAGTACCATCCGGGTGGTTACAAAGCCATCTTGCACATGGTTGGTCGTGACGCCACTGACGAAGTTACTGTGTTCGTGCTACCCTTACTCCATACCTGGAATCTACACAACGGGGGGGGGGCGGGGGGGGGGGGGGGGGGGGGGGGGGGGGGGGGGGGGGGGGGCGTGGGGGGGGGGGGGGGGGGGGGGGGGGGGGGGGGGGGGGGGGGGGGGGGGGTCGC